>JAHZNJ010001373.1:0-79090 GCA_027744475.1 Lepidocyrtus cf. sotoi NNG-2020 | reverse complement strand
ACAAGCTTCGTTTCTTTCCAATGACAAATTAATCCCGTCATTTTACAAAGTAAATACAGATAACCAATTTCGTTCTCATCTAACCCTCGTTTGTTATTGATGAGAGAATTGTGAAGAAGGAGAAGATGGAGAGAGAAAATGAAACAAATGCATAATTAATTGATCCCAAAGACCTTCCTCTCTCTTGAGGTTGACCTTCTCGCTCTTTTCTCTGCCCTTTCTTTCTTTCTGTAAACTTTATTCTTCCACGTTCGTTAAAAACGGCTCACATAACATAGTACAGTGATAAACTTTCTTCTTTTCGCTTTCTCTCTTCCGAATTAAGAAACTTTTCTTTCTTTTTTTTATAAAGACTTTTCTACTTTCTTTTACTAAAACAAGATTCTTCGAAATCTTCCTCTCCTTCTCTTTACTCTTTCCAGACAGGAAGTGAAAGTGACTATGACAGAACAGGAGGGAGTAGGAAAGAAAGGGGGAACAAACTTTCAGGTAAGAAGGAAAAATCTTCTTGTGAGAGAGAGTGAGAACTCTCCAAAAAATAAATGAGATGGTCTTCTCATTTCTCTCGCTGTTTCTGTTGGAGCTACAGTTGCGTATGTTTGGACTTATTCTTTAGACAAGTAAAAAATACATGAGCTCCATTTCTATTTCTACGTCTAGTTTTCTTTTTCTTCTTTGCATCCCTCTGGACATCAACATGAAGGCGGCAGGTAAGGTAAAAATAAAGTGGCTTAGACAGTGACAAACGCTTAATAAGGTAAAGAAGAGAAAGTCTTACAAACTTTCTGTATAAACTACATGCTACACAGTCGTTCCAACCTATACCAATACGAATTTGTTATTCTACATATTTTCTAATTTTTAAAAAATAAGACTGTGAAATTGTGTCGCAGTTTGTGGACAGAATGAAAGATAATTAGACAATACACACGAAAAGGTTACCATTTTTAGCCCTTTTAAACATCATTTCTACTTTTTCCGTCAAAAGCTAGACATTTGGATGTTCCCTTTTTTGGGACAGGTGAGAGATTAAAACGAAACCTTTTCTTTTTTAGCTCAGGAAACATAACATAACTTTCCTCTTAATTGCAAAATAATTTTAGTGAATGGATCAAAGGAAGATGAAAATCAAATACTTATAGTAAATGTAAGATGATGTAAGGAAGCTCGTTTTTTCATTGTTTTCACTGCGAAATTGCACGTACAAAAAATACTTTAAATGTTTTCCAGAGACCCAACAAGTTTGTTTCTTTGAGAAAACTACCTACCTACAAAAACTTTAGTTGATGCATATATAGCAAAAGCAAAATGAGAGTAAAAAACTTTGTTTTGGAATTGCTTTCTAGCTACGCGTGCCAAGGGATCATTCATAAGTTTTTTCGAGAGAAGGAAGATTTCAAATCAAACTTTTTAGGTTTATTTTATTATGTATTTCCTACACAATAACGTTCTAACAAAACAAAATAATGTCTCTCTCTAGTACTATTGCTGTGTCAGTTCGTTTTCTGTATCGAACCAACTTTATTTTCCCTTTTCCCTTATTTTTCAAATAGTACTTATACTGGGATCCGTTCCACTTATTTTCTCCAGCTCTCCAGAGCCTTATCTTCTGTTAGTGTTTATTCTTCTTCTGCATAATAAATATCACTGTGCTACTGTGCGAGTACTGCGCTTACCATCTTCCATTGTGGCCGCAACTGATGGCGAGCTAGTCGGCCCTTCTCCCAATTGATTGTACGCTTGGACAACTATTTCATACTCGGTAAACTTGTCAAGACCGCTGAGAATTGTGTTGAGGACTGGAACGGAAGCAGAACCGCCGCCATTATTGTTACTATTTCCACCAGACAACTCCCCACTACCTCCACTGCCGCTGTTCGTTAACGAAGACGAAGAGGTGGATGATGAAGAGGATGAAGAAGAAGATGTCGCACTAGATGCTCCTACTCCAGTTCCTCCTCCAGCAGATGAGTAGCCATCCTCTGGGGTATTTTCAATCCTTGTCCAGTTGTACAATCCGATTTCCTCGCTAGATATTTCACAAAATCACACAAAGAGAGAAACCAACAAAAAGTAAGTAAGTAAAGTAGAGCTGAACTTCTTATTCTTTAAGACTACGACGATGATGCTTTACCTAAGGAAGTGAATCATTTGTTGCTGTTACGTAAAATAAGGTCAACGACAGACAAAAAACCACGAAAAGAAAGACATATACTAAACAAACTGAGAGGATTTCTGGTAGTAAAGTAAGGGAAAAGTCCAGGAACATAAACAAATCATTCCTTATAAAAAACAGAAAATCCAAATAAAAAAGGATTGGAATAAGAAAAGATCGAAGGCTTAGCCTGTTTTGTTTAGGTTGTTTGTCTATCGTTTTTTTATATTTTGCTCAATTTCTTTTTGTTTTTGTTTCCCTTCTTTAATCAAAATCTTTGCTTAAAGTCAAATCAAAGTCAAGGATTGATGTTTTTGTCCTGAGTCATAGTCATGATCGGATTACGATGAATTACGAACGAATCCTCTCTCCTCTCAAAATAGAAAGGATGACAACAAAAACATAAAAGCAAAAAAAAAAGATTACGAAAATGAAGGTCTAAAAATGACGATGAACTGAAGACGCTCATTAACTATAATGAGAGTGGAAGGAGGGATATTTTTGTAGTAGAAAAACTAACAAAGAATAAGCCATCTCATACATACATACATGAGCAAATATGTATTGTGAAACGTGTTTACTTTTTCTTTTCTTCAAAAGCTTTTTTGTCATAATTTGTACTTTAAGTGGACAAAAAAGGAACAGGATGGAATCCATGACTTTTTACGATAAGTCTGTAAACGTGACTTGACTTAAATGGGGAAAGAAAAGGAAAACACAGAAGAACTAGTTTTTAAATGAGCAATTAAGAATTCCCATTTGGTAAACAAGAAGAAAGTAAAATTATTTCTGTTTATACAAATACGATTTTGTTTGTGTTCTGTTGTTTCGTTCGCTTCCTTACCTGGTCCTCTTGATACCGATGGAGTAACCAAGAATAATGCCATGTCTTCGATCCTTTGCAGGAGGCTGCCAAGATATCCTAAGCTCGGTGGAGGAAACAGGTTCTACCGTCACGTACAATGGCGGGCCACTTGGGGGTTCACCATCCGTGGTCACCTATTCAAAAAAGGAATTTACAATTTCTTAGTTTATAAGGAGAATATCAAATATATATAGAACTTTATTTCTTTTTTTATCTTTGCAAAATTGTCTTTTCCTCTTTGCAAAATTAAAATTGTTTTCAAATATGTATTAAAAACAAGAAACAAGATGGGAAAGAAAAGACAATAACAAAGTAAATCATAAGCAAAGTTCTTGTTTGTTGTCCCACTTCACTTTAATAATCCCATTTACAGAAGTTCAACTGTTTGTGTTAAAGTACATATTTCTGTGTTTTGGTATTTGTTTTTGGAGTAGTTGTTCCTGTTCCTCCATCCTTCTACTTTCATCGTTCAACGACGCCAGAAGGAATGGAGGAACTTACTCCCTGGAGTCCCATGCACCAGCTCCAGTACAGCAGCAGAAGAACTCCAACAAATTTACAGATGAAGAAGAGGAATTGGAGAAATTAAAGTGGAGGCTCTGAAGTCTGAAGATGAATCTCATTTCGAAATTTCCATAAACTATTTTAAAAAAGTAATATCAAGCCCGAGTCCACTTTCAAGCCTCAGTTTCCAGTTCTCCGTCTGGTCTGCTCATTCCTGCTCCAAAAATATATTTCTTCGAACAACTTTTATGACTGGAAGAAGTGGACAAAGTTTTCTTTTTGACAAGACATAAGTAAGTAAAGTACTCTCACTTTTTACACAGTAATTTTCTTTCCGAAGAACAACCATTTTACAATTTAAAATGAAAACAGCTCAAACAAACTTTTTACAGAAAATTTTAGACAAAAATAATAAGTTCCTATTTCGCTCGTTCTTCTCAAGAAGGAAAACTACACCACACCACCTCATCATCTTTTTCTTCTTCAAGAGGAGCACTTATTTAGTAAAATAAAAAACTAAAGTTAATTTTTAGTTCTTTCACGGTGGTAGAACAGTGGCGTAGGCATAGTGGTAGCAGTGGTAATCACTCACCTCAAAGACCTGAGTTGGCTCGGAGGTGCCAAGTTGGTTTCTTGCCTGGAGACGAAAGTGATAAGTGACAGCGGGAAGAAGCCCACTCACAACTAAAGAGTTTTGATCCCCTGAAGTGGATTTTCGCCGTGTCGTTGTCTCGCTCCACTTCTCTGAAAACACAGACATGGAAAGTTAAAAAGAGTGGATTATACAATAATATGGAAACAAGCTTAAAACACTTATAAATACCCAAAACACAACCTTTTTATACAATCATTACATTACATTACATCTTCCTCCACACTCCACAATCGCCACAAAACCGCTTTTTGAAATCACTTTGAGACGAAGCTTACTTTCAAAATCATTTGTCTTTTGCTGATGTTGTTTCGGATGATGAGAAAAATAAAATGATGGTATGAAAAGGAGAAACAAAATGTTTGATTAAAAAGTAAAAACAGAATTAAGAAAGAAGAAGAGGGTACGAAGAAAAGTGATTTCTTGATTCTTGTGGATAACCCATTTACCCTTCTGAACTTAAATTGGAATTAAGATCAAAACCTTCGTTATTATTTAATAATGGAGAGTAGAGCTCACGTCAGTGCTTTTATGATTAGGTAAATAAATAATTCAAATATGGATATATATGTATGAATTTATTTATTTACAAAAGACCCAGGTTAAGAAATTCGAAAGCAATTTCCTCAAAAGATCTTCCAAGATCATCGCCATCATCATCCACTTACTTGGTTCTGTAGTTCGGATTAGTAGCTGGAGGGGAATTAAAACCAAGCAGCAAAGAAAAGAGGAAGGAAGAGCAAAGCTCAACAACCTACGCAGAAATAATCAGAAAGGAAAAAGGAAACACAGAGAAAAAATTAGGTAAGGCTTTGTATAGGTAAGTTTGTTTCGCAATTTACTTTACTGGTAAAATATTTTGGATTTCGAGCAGAGTCAAAAGGCAATACTCCTCTTGCTCCTTCCCCCACTTCCATAGTACTATTTACAACAAATATCTACCTACTTGTGTGTTCCCACATGCGTTAAAATCATTAACATTTAAATTAAGAATCAACACGTTTTTCCTGGTAGATGACATGACACAAGATGAAATGAAAGAAGGCTTATTAACCAACCAACAATCCATTTCATCATTACTATACTTACTTGCACACAGTTCTAGTTAAAATGGTAATTAAAAAAGGACTCTAATAAGAAGTAGTGATGGTAGTGGATGGACACGTTGCAAAAATCTTATTTTCCACGCACATGTTCTGTTAATTCTCCTCCCTCTCGGTTTACGCTTGTTTTTATGCTTGTTCACGTTTTCCCAAGCACAATTTAATTTGCTTTGTGGGGAAGATTGAAAGAGTTATGCAGATTTAGAAGAGAGAAAAGAAAAAAGATATTCCTTCTGCTTTCATTCCTCCTGAAGAAATATCTAAATAGGAATATCAAATGAATGAGATGAAATTGGACAAAAACTAGAAAATTCTACTTCAAAAACGAAGTAAAAGAGACAGAAAGAAGCAGAATTTCTCCTGAAGAAAAATTCAAAAATATTCAGACAAGGACAGAATCGGCGAAAGGAAAGAAAAGCAGCAACGTTCTCGTCTCATAGTCGTCATCATTATCATCACAGTCATCAATTCACATCGTTTCTTTCTGCTGTTCCTCCAAGTAAATTTTCTCTTTTCCTCATCAGAATCAGCATCATCATCATCAGTGTAGAGCAGGCAGACAGAGTTTTAATGGGAAAACTCTCATTCACATCCACAATGAATTTGTGGAGGAAACCAAGCAGAATTAATGAGATCAACTTTGAAAATATGCTTGTTCGCTGCTTATGCCGTTCCCACACTTTTCTCCCTGGTTTCTTCTTCTTCTTCTCCCAGCTTTGTCGCGTATTTTCTGTTGATTCAAATCCATTTCTAGTTTTACCTTCAACTTTCTTTCAGCAACATGCAAAACAGGAGCGGCAATAGCAGCGGTACGGTAGCAGAACAGAAGGAAAATCAGAAGAAGAGACGAAAACGAGACAAAGTTGTTGTTTGTCTGTTGACGAAGCTTCTTCTACATTCGTCTGTTGATAAGACTTGTCTTTTGTCTCGCCTTGTGCTATTTTCATAGTTTTTCAATTGAGACGATTCGAGGGAGGAGGAAATGGAAAAGGTAAATACGTCTTCTTCTACGTAGAGAGTGGCAATGGCAGGCGAAAAATACTAAACGTAAACAGAAATGTTGACGTTCTGCCTCAATAAACAAATATTATGCACTTCCTGTTGTACTCTTTATGATAATGATAAGATATAAAATACCTACACACGAAAACGCAGTTTGACAGCAAAAGAAAACATTTACAGTGTAGCACAACACAGCAGCAGAATAATAATTCCTAGACTGACCTTTACTTTACTTCGATTCTCTATTCTCAACTCAACCTAACATTTTTTCACGCAATATCGAAACGAACTCTGAAGAAGAAGGAAATCAGAAATACTCAAATAAATATAGTGACAAAACTGAGTGAGTATAGGCCTCTTGTCGCACGGTAGAGTGGCCAAAAAACACTCAAAATGTAATATACGACATGAAATGGTACTCATAAATTGTCCACAACGAATTCATTTCGATTTCTCTCTACTACATACAGAAAGGAAGCAAAAATCATCGAAGTCTCTCTGAAATAGGCAAAGAACCAAATGTATTTTTTTTACTTTTCCTCTTCATGCGTTTTATCCAAGCTATAATCCGGAATGATTTTCTTCCCAAATGTTACACCTTTAACTCAAGAATTGAAGATGAAGAGGAGAAATTCTCTAAGGACTAAGGTATACTCACATCAGCTCAGCTCTCAAAGCTCGCTCGCCTCATATTTTTTATTTTTATTATTGTGTAAATAGACGAAGCTTTCCTCATTCTAAGCAAAGAATTTATTTTCATCCGTCTTTTACTTCCTCCTGCTTGCTCGCTACAATCATTATCCGCACCAGGAGAAGTAATAATAACGCGTTGCGTTGCCTTGCGTGCGTGTGTAGTGTATAATATCATGTCACATCCGATTTAGCTCTGAGTTTGCTGCACTTCTGGCTCAACGACAGAAACAGTAGCAGCACTTTCGTTTTCTTGATATTTCAAATTATTACACTTTATTATTACCTAAACTCTCTCCTCAATATTTTACTTTAAATCACTGAAAATATCATTAGTAGAAAAGCAGAAGCTGCACTTTAGCTGCAACACAGCAGCAGCAGTAGTTATTGTAGCCCTCTCACCCTTAATGACAATCTTCTTCTTCCTCGTTTTCCTGTGTCAAAAACAGACGCAACTACAAAACTTTTACTTTAGAGGAAATGCTAGAGAAAGTTAGAGAGGAAATGCATTGCATGGCTACGCAATAACGCAACACCAGTCAAACTGCCAAACCTCTCATCTCCTCTCATCTGTCTATTCATCCATTCATGCAAGAGAGAATGATAAGGAAAGGAAGGGAAGGGAAAGGAAATGATACCTTTTTTTATGAGTTTTTCTTTCAGTTTCATTCACACAGGAAAAGCAAAGTACCTACCTACCTAGATACATAGTATTTTGCTGTATTATACTTCTCCACTTTTCTGCTCTTCACTCCCTCACATCATTTTCTAATCAGGAGAGACAGGCACTGCTACTACAACTTGCTGCATTGAATTGACCTCAGACTCAGACATGTATCATTATGAAAAAAGATTCATTATGATTAGCACGAAATGAGATACTTTACGCGATGAGGATAATATCGAGTCTGTTCTGTTGTCCTTGCACAGCAGCAGCATCCGTGCTGGTAGTTAATATCTGTATAACTAATATTATTATTATCATGATCTGATCTGCTGGTGTTGATCATTATCGAATCGAAGGACACTTCTCAAGCAGAAGGGGTAAAAATATTGAAAATATGTACTTAAGCCTAGCTCATAATAATAATCATCTGATAATAATACATCATGGAACAAACAATACGTTAAAAGAAGCTCCAAATTCTAAAGCTGATGGATTCTCAGCGATTTGTGGAGGAAGATAAGACTAAAAATGTTTTTCATGCTTTCATCGTGATTATCATTCAGTATCTTCCCCAGTAGAATGTCAGTTCAGTGGTAGTAAGAACGAGTGAAAGCTTAGGCATTAATCCTTCTTTTTGCATTTCATTTTTTATATCAAAGAGAAAAAAAGCTGCTTCTTTTTTAGTTTTCTTCCTATATCATTCATCCTTTCATCCTCCTTGTACGTATCGTTTCATTATCATAATTTTAATTTTTAATCTTTCTCTTTCATCATATTTTATCTTTTTTGAATATTTCTTTGCTAATACTCGAGAAAGAAGCTTCAGTTTTTTGAAAAAAAGCGAACTTAACTTCCTAAAACTTTTCATTTTACAAACATCATCATTCACATTTTTAATAGCCTAATACTTACGTTCCAATAGCTTACTACAATTTGCTACGAAAAGATAGATTCAAAGGAATCAATTATTTATTGAAAGCGAGATAAACTTGTCATTCATTCAACACTTATAACAACAACACGCAAAGTGTATAATGCTGAGCAAGGAAATTTCTCTTTCTCATTGAATTTTAACCGAAAAAGGGAGGTACTAAAATATGTCCCCATTTCATCCTTACTAAGAACCTTATTCTTTATCTTAAGTGGGATAATCTGCTACAATTAAGCCTATCTGGAAATCTATTTATTGATTTTTGGGAAGTAGAAGTGGTTTGGTTATCTATTTACTCCCACACACAAGCAACCTACTTTTTATCTATTTTTATATCATCACTTACTTTGAACTAGCAGTAAACTTTAACTGTAATAAAAAAACGTATTCCGTGAATCTTTCATGTGACACAATGACAGTTACAGGATCGCCTATTTTCTTTCCTTCTCCTTCTTTTCCTCACTCCAAAAATTTCCTTCCTCCACGACGAGGACGACGATCTCAAACGGCGTAGCAAACTGAAACAGGAATAATCGCTGAATAAGGGAAAAAAGAAGGTAAATCTGAACTGAAGCTAAACCGTAATATTCTTTTTCAAACTAAAAATCTTCCTTTCCTTTCCCTTTTCATTTACATTCCTTCCGCCTCTTTTCACCTCTCTCTGTATACCTCCACCTTACCAAAATGTTTTTGATTTTTGCTTCTGTCAGCATTTTTTTCTGCTGTTGTTGGGTAACTAAAAGTGCTTCTCTGCCTCATCCTAGTTACCTGGGAAGGAGGTGAGCCTTTTTGCAATCTCTGTATCACAGCGGCACACACACTCTCGTAGCTCTTACAAGAAAATTATTTTTTCTCAGTTTTCTTTCTTCTTCCTCCTAGCTTCATCTCCATAATACAAAATGGGTAGGGAAGAAAATCTATTATTTGAAAGCTGTTTTGTTTGTAATAATTTTCTACAAAAAAAAACTACAAAGCGTGTACTCTAAGATGAAAAATGAAAAGAGGGAGAGCAAAGAGAGCTGCTGCTGCTGCATTTTATTAAAATTTCACGAAGATTGCTGTTGTTACAGCCTCCTTCCTTGTTTTGTTTAGGAAAATGTAAAAGAAAAATCTTTCTAAAAGTTTAATAATGTTTCCCATGCTTAGTTGAACAAATAAGCTAACGTTTACTCTGTGAGAGAGAAAAAGGGTTGCTCTCTTCTCTCTTCTCTACTTCAAGCTTACACCTGTGTGGTGCTGTGGGATAGGAGAGTGACGCTGAAAATATGGGATTTTTATAGGGAAAAGTATTAAAAGGGTCTATTTGTAAACCGTGTACGTGAACCATTTAATTTTTTCCTTAATAAAAAATCATGTGGAGTATGGAGGAAGCTGATTCTGTTGTTTTGCTTTGACGTAGAAGCAAATTATGAAAAATTAGAAATAAAATACGTCCTAATGAAAAACTTTTCTTGCTTATTTTTATTATTACCTGGTTCTTCTTTGAAAGAAATTACGTAGTCTAGCACGTGCGCATCATTGTCCAAAGCAGGCAGTGACCAAGAAAGGACAACGGAACGGCTGGTGTGTTCCACCGCACGGAATTCTTTCGGAGGTTGAGGACGCTCTTGTACCAACAGAGAAACCCGGAGAGAGTCATGACCAAATGAATTCCTGAAATACAGAAGTGCACAGAATAAGTATTTACTGAACAAAAAACACAACAGAATTAATTCCACTGCATTATAATAGTGTGCTGCTGATGATGATTTGACTTACACAGCCACACATTCCAAATCGCCTCGGTCCGCTAAGGAAACTTGTTGAATGACCAGTTCCGAAATAGCAGGGGAGCCAGGACCAGAGCCTGGATTGTTTTCGACGGAATACCTTCCCCCTCCTTCACTCGTTTCATTTACAGGGACTCCCTTCAAATTCCACGTGATTGTGATTGGTTCATCTCCATCGGCTTCACAACGTAATCGGGCTACTTCTCCCTTCCTCACCATTTCTTTGGGCGGTCTCGTCCTTATCCTTGGAGCCGCTGTTTATATGAGCAGAAAAACATGAAAAACAAGATTTTTTATTCAATATTTTTAATATTACGCAAACGATGACGATGATGATGACGACGACGATCATCTACTGTCTGGCTCGCTGTCATTCTTTCTCTCTCCCCTATCTTGTCACACTTTCTGTAAAACTGGGTATTAAATATTTTACGGCTCTAGTTTTGTCATAATCTCCGAGAAAATTTTTTACTGCCTAAATTTTTTATTTTCTATCTAGTCACAGTTCCCATATCTTTCTGTGTGTCTGTCTTTGTAGTCATTCTTCTCCATTTTTATAGCTTGTCCAAAATTAAACGGGAAAAAACTAAACCAAGGCAAACCACATCAAAAATATAAAATAAAGGTACACACACACAAAGAAGTTTTTTTATTTTTTAAGCGAAAACTCCATATCCGCAAAATTTCAGTGACGTAAAGAGACAAGACAAAAAATAATCCATAAAATGAGCATTTTTGCGCAACAAGAAACAACATCAACTCAACTTCAACAACAACAACAGCTGCAACAGTGTCATCATCATTACCGCATTACTTTGTTTAGCAAATACCACCACATCACGTCTACGTCTCTCGCTCTACTCTAAACAATCCAAAGGATTTTGTTGTCTTGAATTGAAAAAGAAGAGAGTAATTTTATGGATCAGAAATAATATCAGAGTAGAGAAACAACATCAACAGAAGCAAACGATGATGATCCCAATGACGATGCATGAAAGAGTTTTCCTTTTTTACTCTCCATTTATTTCTCATTTTTTCAACCAAACCAGCAAGAGGCTTTTTCAATAGGGATTAGCAATAGAGAGAGACGCAGCCTTTTTTATTCTTTGTAACTGTAAGGCAATGCAAAATAATCTGCCGCTATTGGATTCGGGTCCTTCATAAAATGACTTTATCAAAAGGAGTAAGTAATAGAAGCATGAGCAAGCAACAACGCAACGCAACGACTTTAACAATAAAGGGAAGCCAAAGAGTGCGATTGCACGTCTTAAAATATCCCCCACATTAGCCTATCTTCTTTGAGAGTATTATTAGGACTATAATGGGGTTAAATCTACTCCAAAACTACTTGAATCAAATTATACAGTATCACATTACTACGTAATATGTGCATGTACATATGCATGGCATGATTTCCGACATTTCACTCAATTCTTCTTCAAAGGAATACGTAGATGAGAATGCGACGTGATTCAAGTTCAAATTTATTCCGAATTGAATTGTCATTGATTTTATTTTCAAATTTTTAGCGTTCTTCTTGAAAGTAATATTACATTTAAGCCAGTATAGTATGAGATATAATAGCACAGTAGCCGTGTCGTTTTGACTTTTTTGTCCAATCACCAATTTGAAAAATTATTTTGAAAGAAACCGGATTTCAAATGTGAATATTACGTGCCCGCAATCATACACACACAACAGCTTTCATTGATGAATGAATCAGGATGAATTTCATCTCGTCCTGTGTAATATCAAATCCATGCAATATGTAGAGCCATTTTACTTATAAGATTACGTAAGAAATTTCTTGTAGTAGCCTACTCTGATGTTTCAATAAAAAGAAGAGAAAACTTACGAGAAACTGATTTCTTCATTTTTTGGCACCATACTTTAGTACAAAAAGGAGAAGAGCAATAAACCATCATCGTCACATGAAAGAAGGGTCTTTGGCTTACTACATTACATTAGAAGAAGGAGTGAAGCTGCTCTTTCTCAGTTTAAGCTCAGCAGCACTAAAGATAGGAGCCTGCCAAAGGAGAACGAAAAGATCCAGAGAGAGAAAGTATAAAATGGCTTTTTCTGTAAAAAAAAGCAAAGGATGATGTACATAAAAGGAAGAACGTCCCTCTTTTTTTATTCCTCTCCTATTTTATCGAAATGCTCTTTTTATGGTGCATTTCTTTTCAGATAAAATGAGCCTAATGTGGCTAAAGCTTTGTAGAAGAAAAAAGAATGAAAAAATGCGTATGGAAGAGTGGAAGAGACAGAAAACCAAAGGAAAGCTTATAAAAAAAAGTTGCACACAGAGAAAATGCTTAAACAATAAATGGTCAGTTTCTTCAAACTCTTCCACTTTACAACCAAAATGATTTCCAATCTTCTTTTTGGGAAGAAGAAGAAGGAGCCCTTGCCTTTATTTCCTACATGGATGAGCAAAGACTAAAAAGAAGGCGAAAGATAGATAGAAAGATGCAAAAGGAAGGGTTGGTTGGTTGGTAGAAAATGTCTTTTTAAAGGGAAAATGAAAAGGACAGCCAAAAAAGAAAAAGAAATTCCATGTTCGAAACAATTTATTCCTCCGCTTGGTTCCTTCTTTCTCATTGTCCCTTCATTGTTCATTTTATTTCCTTCTTTTATAAATTTGTGGTAAAGTAAAATGCTTTACTGTCTCTCTCTACTACTGCGTACGAGTTTTTCAACGGAAGATAAGAATAAAAGATACTACCTATCTACGAACAAACCCAGTTTGTAAAAGGGTACGTTCTAAACGGAGTCTAAAAATAATAATTGATCACTGAAAAACAGAAATAACGCAATTTATACTATGAAATTTATGATAATGATAAGGTTTCAACAATTTTAAAAAGTTTCTGTCAAAACTTTAAAAGGGAAGAAACATAATTCAATATTAACAATCATCTGTTAAGTAGCTAAGCAGGTTCTTGAGTAAAGTAAAATAACGAGCTTCTATTAATCTTTGAGCGTATAGGTATAGGCATACGTACGTGATTTTCAAAAATTGTCATAATTTACTACGCAGCGATATATGTACTACACCGCAACTTCACTTTATTATGGCAGTTGGTGACTTTCATACAGTAGTGAAGCTGGAAGGCTTTTTGCGTTTCTGGCTGAATAAGAATAAAAAATGTACACAGACACGTGAGCCTTCAGCATTATAAAAAGTTCGTACGAAACTTATTACTATGTAATAGTACAATAGCAATTCTAATCTTATATATCTTTTTCTGCATTTATTGTACTATGTCGAATGGAGTATGTACTTGAGTAGTAGTAGCACTAGTGGAAGTAAAAGAAGGGCTTCTTTCCTTTCTTCCCTTCCTTCCTTTTTTGAGTGGAGAAAGGCTCAGAACGTCAGAAATAATGAATGTGATCGTTATCGGCCCGATCAAAGCTTCTACTTGTACTCCTCCACAACTGCAGAAAAGAAGAGGCACAAACAAGAGCAAAAAACGAAGCTCAGGCTCAACACATATCACATCAGACAAGACTTATTTCTCCAGCTTTGATTCTTCTCCTCTCGCTTTCTTCCTTCTCCTTATTTTTAATGAAATGGAAAGACAGATATGGGACGTATTTGATAGACTTAAAGATTCACTCCCTTCTTCATCTTCCTCAAAAGAAATAGGGAGTGAGAAAAGAAAAATATCTAGGTTGTACATATACGTAGTAACTAGTAGAAGAAGCCAAGAAAAAACCACAGCACAGAAGAGAGAAAACTAAGAAACCAACACAAAATGGGGAAGAGTAAATAAAATGAAGAGGTAAGAGAAAAATAGATTGGCTGTGGCTGGGCTCGAGAAAGAATCCAGCCGATCATTTCTATATCAGATCAGCTGGCTTCTCTCTGTTTTCTCTTCTCTTCTACCCTGCTTTACTTTGAAAGATGGCTCGATTTGATTCACCAACCACCATACCACAGACAGACGATGGAATAAAGAGAAAGAGATGAAATAAAAAACGTTTGTGTAAATTTGTGGTCTTGTAGAAAAAGAAAAGAGGAACGAAAAAATCGAGATCTTAAATAAAATGCTTCTTTTCTCTCTTTTTCATCTCGTCATATATTACATTGCGTCATCATAAGTTTATTCTATTCGTTTTCTTTTTTTTTGTAGAGAAAAATTGCTACTCTTTTACTATATTTAGTCTTATAGTAAGTATTCGACTTCTTCTCCATTTCGTTTAAAATTTGGAGTGAGTGAGAAAAAAAAGATTTCTCCGGAGAAAGTTGGAACGAATTTCTGAAGTGAGTTTTGACTTTTTAAGTTTTGAGAGAGAAAATGTCCTTATGAATTTTTCAGTGTTTTTTCTGCTAGTCTCGTTTCTCTTTTTTGCTCTTTTCCTCAGAAACTTTCTTCAACAGAAAAAAGAAAAAGTATGAAAGGAAATGACATTTTTATTCTGCGGAAGATTTGATTCAGATGGAAAATATTTAGGACAGGGAGGGAGGAAGAAAGAGAAAAGAAGAAGATAATTTAAAGAGAAGCTTTAAAAAAGGAGGTGAACAATTTATTTTTGTAAAGGAAATGGTGATGAGGATGATCATGATGATCATAATAAGCTCTCAATAGAAAAATCGTTATACTGATTTAAGTATCCATTTCCTCTCTACTACTCTCCTGCCTTACCTAGGAGAAATAAGGAAACCTGAAATTTTTATTCCGCTTCATTTTTTATTAAACGACAGCGAAAGATTTAGAAAAATTGGCAATGTTGCTGACTTAAGCAGGAAGGATTCAATAGACCTTTTTTCTGTAGTTAGCATCATCGATCTCCGCAACTGTAGTCATTGTCTATTAAGAACTCTGTCATGTTTTTACTTTTAAGTTTGAATTTTGACATTTAGGCTGGGTTTGATAAAAATATTGCTTTGAGATTTGATTTTTTAAAAACTTCTAGTTCAGATGATCATCATAAATAAATCTTTTGATAATTTTCTTTGTTTGCAAAGAAAAACGACAAAAAACACGCAATATTTTTTCTTCATCAAAGCTTACCGTTGACGGTGAGTCGAATTAACTTGCTGATTGCGGAGCCCACCCCGTTATTAGCTTGGCACAAGTAGTGTCCTTCATGATCTTCTGTGACGCGGCTTATGATGAGAGTTCCGTTCTCGGCTGAGAGCACTCCTGGGGTTCGATAACCCACTTCACGAAACTCTTTCTTGTCCAAGTTGCCTTCAAAAGAAAAACATAAGATACATATTTCTTGTAATAAATATTTTTCCTTTTGATTTATAAGTTTACGTCTTTATGATGATGATGATGGTAATTATGTAGGCAAGCTTTAACTCTCTTTTTAAGTAAATAAACTATAAAGCTTATTACCAACAGCTTGTTTCCAACGAATGGCAGGTTTCGGAAAGCCCTCCGCTTGACAATGGATTGCGACGTGAGTGCCCACATAAACAGATTGGTCCGCTGGTTCAACAACCCACTTGGCAGGAACTGTTTCCGGTGGATAAAAGAGCAAAGTTGAAGTAGTAGTAGTGTCCAGTTACGAAACGAACAGTAACGTAATAACAACGGACATGGGCGACAGGAGCAAGAGCAAGAAGTCACGAAAGAAGAGACACAGAGAAAGAAAAGAGAAAAAAATGATAAATGATTATGGCCAAATTATTACATAACTTTTTCAACAGCAAATATTTCGAAGCTCTACAAACAAAACATCACAAACTTTAATAGACTTAAGAAACAAAAAAGTGCTTTCTACAATAATTTACTTTGTTACTACTTTTAACACTTTACAAAAAATCATTTTTTGTACTTTACAATTAAGTTTCAATAAGAAAAAGAAGTTTGGCAAATAGAATCGCCAGCACAAGAAATAAAATGATGATACACACTGTACATGAAGCACAAGAGCAAATTAATTTTACTTTTAAAAGTGCATTTGAGTTTAAGATTTGGACTGAAACAATCATTAAGAGTGAAGAAAATGCAGCTAGAGAGAGAAAAGAGGAAACAAGCAAAAGACCAAACACGTTCTACTGTACAACAAGGCAGCTTTAACTTTAACAAGAAAAACAATTTATATTTTCTGTAAATATTTTAGCACAATTTTTTATCACAAAACTTTCCAAACTAATTTAAAAAGCGACGAAACGTACTAACGAAACTCAGAATGCAGATTGAAGTTTGCAAAAATAATGCAAAAAAAACAAGTAAAAGCACAGATTTTTTCACTGCTGCTGTTGTTGTTTCCTTTCCCCACTTTTTATTTGAAGAAGGAAAGTTTTGTTTTGCGTTTTTCCATTGCAGAGAAGGGAAAAAGGAAGAAACTATTACATAACAACATCAACATCAACAATGCAATGAGAAGAAAGAAAAAGGTACATATAAATCATAAAAAAAACATTTTTTGGAAGTTTTTTCTTCTTTTTTTCTTTGCACAAAACTTTTCTGTATAACTTCTAGTCGTCGGTGTGGCATAGTTCCATTTCTGGTATGATAAGATATAAAGAAGAAGAAGGATGAGGAGAATGGAGGATGACAATGCACCACACCGCCGCACCGACAGTAGCAAAAGAAGTGTTTGAGGAGGAGGACATGCAACAGATAGAGGGAAAGTCCTTCCTTTCTTGGATGTTATTGTGTTACAATGGCAAACATAATAAATTCAACTCTTTCTTTAAGATGGAGATAAAACACTTTCCCCTCCCATTATATTTCTCTCCTTTTCTTACTCTGCAGTCTGCAGCAATGGTGGTGCTTTTTTGTAGTAGGAGGCAACGCAAATAAATGGATAAAATCCTAAAAGGATGATGAGTGGAAGGTTAAGATTAGCAAATGCAACACAGATTATGATGAAGATGCAATACACTTGTTTCCGATTTTTGCCAAACAAACTAGGTAGCTACTTTTACCTGGTAAACCATATAGCTTCAGTTAGTTGAGGTAACTTCCATTCACCAAATCGATCATAAAATGTCTCAGAAGCAAGTAAAACACTAAGGAAAGTTTTTATCGTTATCGTTATAAGACGAAGAAGTGTTAGACTTTTCAGAAAGAATCCGTTTCCTTTCCCAGAATTTTCATCTTTCTTCTGTGAAAGTTTTATCCGATGACGGGGATGAAAGTGTGCTTGATTTGAGAGTTGTTTTACATTTTGCCTGACTTTAGCCAACATTTTAAAAGTTCTATTAAGTTTAGACAACGCTTATCTGTATTTAGTAGTATTTTAATATAAGTATTCAATTCTTAAGTTACCACCTATATAATTTGTATTTACATACCAGTTTAAACTAAATTCATTAACAAAGTCTCGGATATTGACTTCGAAATATTGTAAGGTAAGCATTATTTTAATTAAAGTAATAATATATTATAGATCGGTATTGTTATTTAAAATTTATCCAGATTCAGTTAAATTTGAAAAGGGGATTTCAAATGAACCTAACAAAGGCAAAGCATGTCAAGCAACAACATCAAGGCATTAAATAAAAATGATTACCGAGACTTGGTTAAAATAAAATACTTACTACTTTCTCTTTGGTTCGGAGCTAATTAGTATTTAGGAAAACATTTAGCACAGCATTATTATCATGACCACAGCCGCAAAAAGATATTAGATAGCAAGCATTTTTGTCGTTGCATACAGAGAAAATCACTACAAGTGAGTTTGTGAATGAAGCGTGCGGAGTGATAATAGCCTGGTAGGAATGGAAAAGTTTCATGCACAATTATATCAATATTTCATTAAAAATACTATTTTTAAATTATTTAAATATAAATCGTTTGCTAAATAAAAGTATTCTATATAGAAATATTCCTTAAAGGTAAGTACAGCAGTTTATATGATGCGTAAACTGAAGTGCAGACAGAATGTATTTGATGGATAAAATGCATTGATAGAGAGAAAATTAGTGCAGTGCTGTCTAAATAGATCAATAGATGGAATATTTAAGTACAATTGCTGATTAAAGTATACTAATTTCGTATATTATAATATTTATGATATTATAGACTAATTAAAATCTATTGAGCTCATCATCATCAAGTCACAGTTATGTATTTAGGTAATTAAAAAAGTAATGGTAATTGTGCAAATAGAATTAGTTTAGAAGAAGTGCGAGAAAACACTAAAGTGCAAAAGTATTCTAAACATGATCACTGAATTATAATTGAAATTACAAAAGAATTACGAAATATAAAAAGGGATCTACGTACGTAAATAAGTAAGTATCGTCAGTTTAAAAGTTTTCTTTGAGTTCTCTTCTATTAAATTTTTTACGAGAGAAATACTTATTTTTAATTTTTTGTGTGGGAATAAACGAACCAGTGACGATGAGCTCCGCAGTATGGACGGCCTTGCCAGCCAAATTGGAGACTTGGCAAGAGTAGTTGCCACTATTGGCGGCGGTAATATTGGGAATGGTGAGGATTGTCGAGAAAGGAGGGAAGTAACTGACATGGACCCCACCACCTACATCCCCCTGATCAGATGACGAAGACGAAGAAGAAGGAGAAGGCGAGATTTTTTCCAATAATTGGCCCCCTTTCGACCATGTCAGTTTGAGAGGCTCGTCTCCAGCAGTGGTGGTGCAAATCAGTTGTGTTCTCATCCCTTCCATCAGGCCATCGCCGAAGGAAAAAGGCGAAATCCGAGGTGGAACTATCATTCATATTTTTAGGATTTCTTTCATAAGATTTTTTTGTTTCTTTATTTCTTTCGTAAAAAAAGTTCTTTTGTTATTTATTTGTGAAATAAGTACGTAGTATTGTTGCATTGTTGTTATTTTTTTATAAGTATTGGAATGTTGAAATTAAATTAAATTTATAAGTTGAGTATATAAATTTACGCTTGAGTATTGAAGTTGGAAGTGAGTGAAGTTTACTTTTGTAGTTGTGTTAATGTTAATTCATAATCAGTATTACTTGCAGATTGATGCCGAGACAAGTGAGACGAGGAAGGAATTAATTTTACTTTCTCCGAAGCTTTTGCACCTTTTGAAACCCGAACGAAGTAAACTTAAATTATTTTTCCATGTCTGTTATACTTCGATAGATTCTCCGCGCTGCAAAAAAATCTGCTCTTTTCGAGTCGTATTAGTTTTATCGACGAATATGCTTGATGCATCTTCCTGTCCTGTTTGAATATAATTAATTAAAATGCTCTTACAGCTTAAAAACTTAACCAATCTACTACTAGCAAACACCATGTAAAACGCAACCAAATCTCTAATATACAACCTTTACTTATACCTAAATAGTAATTACCAAACATGTTCAATGATCCATCATACTTTTTTAAATGTTTTTTAGAGTTTCGACCAAAAGTTTTATAATGCATGCAAAAAGTTCCGTTGTTGTGAATCGTGTAACAAAAAACAAACAACAATCTAGCTACAAATCCTCTAAATCAATTATATTTCAAGTTGCGAAGTTGCGAGTCTATCTATATACCTACCAAGCTAGATTTTTACTTTATTGTTTTCTAACATGAAACGAATTAGAACCGACAAAAATAGGTATTAATCTATTAAATCTACGGGGAGTTTTGGTAGATTCGGTTTGCTACTGTACTTTGTATTTGTATCTGCTGATCTAATCCCAAATTTACTTTCTTGATTTCTGCTAGAAAAAAACTCTTACTTACTTGTTACAATCTAATAAGTAATTTTAACCACGAAGGTACAAAAATCATCATCAATCAAAAGTCACGTCATCAACATACATGATTGTATCAGAGCAGCAGCAGTAAAGCACAGCAGCAGTTGCAAAAACTTTTACTTTTGTTAACCAATAAATGGGAAACAAAGAAAGGAACTTTTTGCATGCATTCATTTCGTGTGTAAAATCGAGAAGCTAAAAAAGTAAGTAACTTTTTAACTTTCTCTCTGCTTCTTTTGATAAGCACGTAGGGAAAAACTTTTAATTAGCTTTCACTCTTCGTCTTCTTTTCTCCCTTTACTAGGTTTTTTAAAGTTTCTTTTGTAATTAATGTTGTAGGGGGAGTTTATATAATTTGCATGTGATGAAGATGATGATGACGAAGAAAGGTAAGTTTTTAGCATACGTAAGTATAAAGTAAGTTTTTCTGAGGTATTTATTTATTCTTTTGTTGTGAAAGTTGGAAGTGAAAGTTTTTTTAAACGTATCAAATTCAAAACAGCTCCACACATAAATAAATAAATAAATAATAAATAAATAAATATGGCGGTGGTAGACAGTAAACAAAGCTACAAAAAAGTTCCTCGAATAATAAAATTCAATGAAAGGAAAACAAAAAAGCTTTTTCTTTTCTTTTAATTTAAACAAACAAAAAACGGAACGTTTGATGAATGCCTTTCCGCATCAGCATCTGCATCATCAGTAACAACAACAATATTTCTTGCAAAGAAATAAACTAGGACAGAATTTTTAATTGGCAAAACATAAGCGTAAAACTAACTAATCATCATCGGCTCTACTTTCTCTCTAATTGAGAGTTGGACAAAAACTGTGAATGAATGAAACGAATGGGAACAAAATAAAGCTTTGAAGCGATTACAAACATTTAGATTTTTGTCCGGATAAGATTCTTAAGAAAAGTACTTCTACAATTTCAAAGCTTAATTATAATTCAATCTATTGAAAGGAAACTGTAGCTGATAATGATAATAATAATTCTAAGCGTGAGCAACGAACAAAATCCAAAGAAAAAACGTTTTGATTTTTTTGTTGAATTTTTTTATGATTCTGTTTTAATTTTTACCGTTGACAAGTAGAGAGGTGGTGTATGTGGTAGTAGCAGCACTATTCCTGGCCTGACATGTATAATTACCGGAATGATGAGGCTCAAGTGAAGGGATACTGAGCACACTACTGAAATCATCCAACTGGCGAATTGATAGTCTGAGATTATGATTGTGTGGTGGTGACTGGTCGCCCAGTTGCTGACTGTTGTGGTGGAGGTGGATGTTGTTGTGACCAACGAGACTCGTGCTCATCAGGTACATGTGATGATGGTGAGTGTTCGGCTCATGTGGAGATGATTGTTGTAGTTGATGATGTGACTTTGAACCGCCCACAACAACCGAACTACCCCCGGCATTAGAAGACGATGATGATTGGGAATTATGAGATGATGACCCAAGCAACATTGAGCCACTGTTCAGGTTCGTTATGATTGGGAAACTGTCTTTGTGCCATGTTATGGTCAAGGGGAGGTCTCCCTTTATGGTAATATAAGTTAAGCCAATACACAATACATACAAATTGTAATTCTATTTTGCAATAGTGCCAGAGACTTGCTTTCCTTTCACATTATGTACTTTTTAAATAATGTAGTAATGCGCATACCTTAACTACGACACATTGAATGCTGGCTCGCTCACCAACGTGCGGATCAGCGGCGAATGAAAATGGAGTGATTTTCGGTGGAACTGTAAAACAGTTTTCGCAATTATACATAATTCTAATTTGCAATTTTCCAACGTTATTTTCTTGGTAATAATATTATATTCCACGACATGTAATTGGGATTAAAATATCGTTAAAAGTATATAATGCAATTTACACTCTCACAGTCTCAACAGTTCTGCTTCTCATTCTCATTAATCCTCATAATAACCTCGAAAATCTCTTAAAATTAATATTACGACGAGCATCCACATCGACATATATGTACAAAGTAAGTAAGTGCTTTTTCATCTTCATTAAATTATACAAAAGTTGTTTGTTAGTTGAGTGATACGATAGCATGAGAACCTATAGCAGCAGCACATTAAAATCATCTTCTACTCTCTGGAAAAACATTTTATCCCTTTCACGGTTTCGTTTTCAAGTGGAAATTAAGCTTTATGCTCTGCCTGCCACACAAAACCAGTAAAAATATTTTCACCGCGTCAGAGTCGTCGTTGTCGACTGATGCATGTGAGGATAAACGAAAAACGAATACGAGTAAAGTTGTTTATGCTTGTTTGTTAAATCTTCTACCTAAAAAATTCTTCCTCTTACTGTTAACTTTGCTGCTCACGTAAGTGCTTAATTCGTATCATAATCATAATAATATTATATAAAAACAATTATGGAGATATGAAAAATCCTCATCCTTTACTAAATAAACACGCATACGAAACAGATAATCACTTTTACTTATTTCTGCAAAAATGAGCGCAAAACAGTTTTGTAGATTTTCCTCGTCAAACTTTCATTTTCAGCATCATCATAAATACATTTGATAAAAATTACGTGTATTCGTTATAATCTCGCTCTCTTTTTGATAATAATTTTAATCTTCTGTCTTCTCTGTAAATTTGGTTTGACGCATGAGTGTTCTTGAGATTGATGATGAAAAATTAATTTTATAAACAAATTGTTCATTTTTCAAAATTCGTTGTAATTATTTTCTGGTTGAGAAGTTGTGTAATGAAAATGAATGGTTTAATTTGTAAGTTTATGCGTCTGATCTGAATCTGAACTGAAGATGAGCATGATCAGGATGATATTATTATGTTGATTGACTCATCCCATATCATGTAAATAGGAATGTATAATAACATAACTTTTTTACATAAATTAATTTTTAAAAATCTGTTTCCACAGCGGGATAAATTTCGTGTATGTTTTTTTAGAAAAGATTTCCTGTCCTTACCCATGACGCGTACGTTGACAGTCCTTTGCGAGACGGACCCCTGCTTGTTTCCAGCTATGCAAGTGTAGCTACCCGCATCAGGGCGGTCAACTGGCTCCACCGTAAGTGTCCCATTTGTTGACACGCTCTGCCGATCAGTCATGGGTAGCTTGATCCCGTCTAGATTGAAATAAGCAGAAGGAGAGGCAATAAAAATACGTGGAAGGAAATTATATACGTAAATAAATTTATTGAGTTTGACCAAAAAATACGATCGTATAATGATCATCATGAATGACGGTTGTGTGCGGTAAGCGCTACGCTACATAGAATAGAATCTGTTTACGCAATACGAAACGTGATTTTTGTTTGCCCAAATTCATTCAGAATCGCTTTGTGTATAGAGCTCGTTTTCATTTCGGAGAAGAAAAGACGAAGAGGAAAAACTTCGCAACCAAACCAAAGCTGGAACTAATGTTTGTAATCTTCAATGTTGCTCAACATTCTGCTCTGAATTAAAACATCGCAAAGCAAAAGCAGGAAGGATTATTACGGAGAATAGTTCTATTTTATATACTTTCTAATAGTAAGTATTTCCAGACGGATTTTGCTTTCACTATTCTGAATATATAATATGAATAAGGAAAAGAGATAATTACAGCCGTAGGTATTTTATGTTTACTTTTCAAACAAATGTTAATCAACCTTTAATCTTCCTTCAACTCATCTTTATTCTTACGATAAACTATCCAGAGTATTAAAAGTTAGGTTCTGTCTACCTGAATTTCTTCAAATGTTTAATTGTGAATTCGTAGAAATAGTCTTGAGCAATTTTTTTAGCATTAATTGCTTAAACTGAAGTTAACATAATTACCAGACAAGTTTATAAGATGATAAGTATTAAGTATAAATAGCTCTTCTTCTATGCATTACTGTTATTGCGTAATGCGTAAGTTTAAACTACTACGCAAAAAGCGTACTGTTTTATAAGCATACTTTCCCATTGTAAATTCACTCTTACTCGTTTTCAGTATTTAATTTTGTTTCGTCCTTCTTCATCTAATTATTTGCGTTACGTAACTGTTTGTAAAATCTTCTGTTTTTTAATAAATAGTGCGTAGTAGTATTTGCTATACATTACTATACTACACAGTACAGCCCATTTCCTAATTTAAGCTTTTATTTAACCGAAGCACTCAAACTCAAAATAAACTATTTCAATTTTCCTTAAACTTTTTTCTTAATTATGTGAATTACTTTTAGCTTTTATGCTAAACAACATCTACAATGAATGAGCAAGTAAATAATACTAATAACTTTCCGAAACATCCTAAACAGTCAAGCTAAAGTAAAGCTAAACTTTTTTTACTCCCCCGCCTACTTTCTGATGAATGAATCAACAAGAAACTCCACTTTTAGCCTTACTCTGAGGGCATTGCCACATAATGCACAGTAATAAAAACATTTTTTCAAGTAAAGTATTCTTGATCGCATTTGCTCTTGTATTTTTTTATAGAAGGGAAAAGATAACATTTCAGAATCCCTCGTAAGTATCGCATCGTTATTATCCATTTCCTGTTGAGATAATGTGACCCTTTCAAGACTATATCTATCCTAAATTCCAAAGTCGCGTAGATCAAATAAAGAAGATTTTTGTTTGTGAAGGGAAGAACAAAAGCCGCTTACATTTTGGTTTGGACTTTGGAGTTTGGATATATGTACCTACCTAAAAGGACTTTTTTCCCTCCTTCTGGAAAAAAATCCTTCAATTTTTCTTCGGTCTGGTAAGAAGATTTGCTATAAAAAGGGAAAGGATTGGTGGTTTGAGGGGAGAAGGAGCGAATGAACTATTGAAAGAAATGCACGCTTGTCTAGTCAAAAGTTTACTTTCTTCTTCTAACTGCACACATGCAACTAACTCTTACCTTACCACTTGGCATGGCTTTCTTTTCGACAAAAAGTGGCAAAAAAATTATCCATCATTTCATCGGTTGGGGAAAAACTATTTGTTTTAGACGGGGTTTGGGTTTATACAAGAAATGAAACATTTTGTTAGGAAAGGAAAAAACTTTTTCCATTTTTGTTTTAAAGTCTATTTTTAGGATTACATAAATATCATGCAAAAGTAAAAAATACGTTTATTGTCTGCTCCAATAAATCCGATGTCTAGTCGTTCTGTTCTTGAGTTGATTCTTTTTTGTTTTGACGCTTTTTTATGTTATTACGGAAGATACTTTACATTGTTTTATATATTGGCCACCTACCTCGCTCCCACAGCGTTAAATCAATTGGGTAGCCCCCGACAGGGCATTTGATTGTCATCCTCTGGCCTGCCGTAGCCAACAAGTCGGGCATGACACGGACAAATGGTTGACCTGCAAGAAGAGAAATAAAAACTAATTATCACGACGACATGATAAATGCAAAACGCAGCAGTAGTAAATAATGATAATAATAAATCATAAAGTAAATGGTAATTGATACCAGTGATTAGCGATAGCAATATTGAATTACACGAGCTTAAGCACAACAAAGCATGACGCATATTTTGAAAAAACGAGGTCGATTCGTTCGCAACTCTACTCAACTACCCATATATACCAATATGTACAACAAACACAACCTGTATCAGATGAAAACGGCTTTCTCCTTTGAAGTTTTGTTTCATATTTTTAGAGTGTTCGCGAAACCACGGCCGAAGCCAAATAAAAAAATATGACCTAGAAAGAAATGAAGAAGCTCTCTAGCTGCACAGTCAGTCATTTCGTTATTACCTCGTTCAGTCACAGTCCCAGCATGAGCTCTTGTAAACGAGTATTATTGAAGTGAGGTGATCAAGATTACAAATTATATCGGGTAGTCAGGTCAAAGAAAAAATATCGAAATGAAATAAAAAAAAACTAGGAAACAAAAGAAAAGCTTTTACTTTCTCTCTCTCTCTCTCTTTGGTCTTACAAAACAAGGAAACTAGCAAAACTGGAGAAAGAAACTTGACGATAAGCAAAAGCAAAGTCAATAAATATTTATTGCGATTTCAGCAGGACACAAAGGTAAATCCTCATAAATCTGAGCCAAGCCTTTTTTCATTCTTTTTTCTATACGAAAGGAAACACAAATAATTTAATGGATGGAATAATGATAAAGGGAAATTATGAATAGTTACAATAATTTCGGCTACTCCATACTCACCACCTAAACCTAATAAGTAAGTAAATAGTTTTCGACCACAACAACTTCGCCACAGCAGCAATTCCGCAAAACTTCAACCATTTAGTATTCCTGCAATTTCAGGTATGTGGTGGGGGTCTCATAATAATACAAACTACATAAATTTATTTTTTATGTTAGACTAGCAGAATACCTTCCAAATACTTACACTACATAGCTAGCAAACGGAAAACATTTTTCTAACATAATAAATAAACTTGAAACTTATTTCCGTAAAAAATTAAAAAAGCCCAATCAGTTTTTGTTTCAGGTTTTTCGTGTGTTCTGTAAGTGTGCATGTAAACAACAATGACCATAATATATAATCGAGTTCGTCGTGTGTGTTTCCATTTTCATTTTTACTTTTGTTGTTTGTTTTTGTTTGTTTGTATTAAAGGAGGAATTAAGCTACTAACACAGCACCAAAACTGTACTAACAACAACAACAGTACTACATCAGTAATGGTGGTCAAAATCCACTAGAATAACAATAACTCTTCCGCCTTCAATAATAATATGGAAAAAAATAGTTGTTTTCCAACAACATACATAACATAACAACAACTTTCACTGCTACAGTGCTACTACTACAAATTTACTCTCTTTCTTCTTCTTCCTCCTCCTCTACTACTCCTGTACATCATTACCACCGACCATCACCACCACCACCACCACCGTCATCATCATCATTTCATGCCATGCCAGAAACAAAAAGAACAAAGTTTATCCTGTTAAAATTTGTTCATGGGCATAATGGGAAAGCTTTTTACTACTCTTGTTCTTCTGCTCTCTCTTTCTCTCTCTTTCTCTTCTACTAAACAATTCTCTGAACATTCCACACACGACACGACAGAAGAAGAGGAAAAGAGAGTCTAGGAATCCTGAATGAATTATCGTCAAACTCTTTTCCCCACACATCATTATACAACGAAGTTTTTGTATCCATGCATGAGTGTGTACTCTTCCTCTCTTCTTTTACGTTTATGCTACTTTCGTTTCGCTCACAGTTTTTATGCAAATAGTACATTATGTAATGTTGTAGCAGACAACTACAAAGTAGTAGTGGAGAGGCCGAGAATGATGATGATGATGCTGATGATCATGATATGATACCTTTTCCTTCATGCATGAAATAAAAAGGATCATCAACATCCTAGATACAAAAAAACCAACAACATCCGGCTATAATGATTTCTCCTCCTCCTCCTCCTGTTACGTTGTCGACCCTTCAAGAGCAACCAAAACAAAGCTCTCTATTGTATGTTTGCTTTTGCCTTCAGTAAGTTTTCGTTCCCTGAAAAATTCATATGCCATTTTCTCCAAAAACTTCAAGTTCTTGTTGCTCGTGCATAAACTGTGAAAGAGGCTTCTGCTTCTGCTTGCTAGGCTATTTTCATTTTAAACCTAAACAAAACATTGACGTAGCCGCCACTACTACTACCACCACTCCACCACCTCCTCAGTCATGGTCATTAGGATTTACAATGTTTTAACCTTTTTTTTACATGCAGCACGTAATCACGTATTTATACAAAATTGGGAAAACAGGAACGACAGCCTTTCTCCTGTTCGCTTTGCAAAGAAATATGATATGATATGATTTTTTATGTTTTTGCGAGAATTTTGATTTTCTCCGCTATTTTTTTACTACTATACTCTAGACAAAAACCCTATTTTTCTCTAATGGAGGGTCAATATCACTTTCATTCAAAATAGCAAGAAGATATACACTCACTCACACACAGCTTTTGCCTAAATTACCTTCTTCTCCTAGTTTTTTCTATTCTATCTTTCCCCAAAGACAGTAGTAACGTTCCTTGCATGAGCTGTCAAGATTTTTTTTCCGGGGAAAATTGGCGTGAATAAATGGGCACATCCGTCCGTCTGTCTGTCCATCTTTCTTGTTCGTCTTCTTCCTTTACTTTTTTCTTGGCTATCGATTTGCTAATGCAGCAAGCAGTTTAATACAGTAGATCACTGTTGCCTACCTTCAAAAACATTATTCCTTTTCTCTGTTTCATTCTCTGTTTCTCTTTCAGCCTCTTCTACAAATCATGAAATGTAGGCTATTTCCTTTTATAGGGAAAGAAGGCGCAAAGAGGATAATATTGAGTCCGAAAGAAGAAGAGAAGAGAGACTACAGCCACGTATCACTCAGTCAGTATCAATTTTTCTTGACGTGGAATCAGAATGATAAGATGACTTAAAGAGACTGCTGCTGCCTCTGCTGCTAGAGAAGAAGTACGGGAAATCTTTATTGCTAAAAATATCAAATCATCCGTTTTTTCTTTCTTTCTCTCCTCTCTTCCCCTTTTCGTGTAATACTTGTTGGCTCGTAACTTGCAATCTCGCGATCCTCCGTCCTCCATCAAGCATCCAGCCTCAGTCAATAAAATGTTATTATGAAAGATATTTTTGTTTGCTCTGTACAATTTACACGTGGGCCATCAGTTATGTTAGTATTTTATATTTTTGGAGCTAAAAGAAAAAGAGAAAGTGAACGTGAAGGGAGCAGCGGCGGTGGCGGACTCGGTAACACAAAATAAATGATATTTTTGGATAAAATATTGGCAAGTAGAAGAAGAGAAGAGAGAAAAGGTTTTACTTATTTTTTGCTACTGTTCTTAGACTTATCTTTATGAAGTAGCAGAATAGATGATGAGAAATTGGCAGGGAAAATTCTTTAGGAATTGAATATCAAGATTGATTTTTGTTTGTGTTCGTTCAATCCGCTCGACATGTGCACATTTATTCTTCTTATTTTCTTTGAAATATTATTATATTATTTTGCTCGCGCCTATCACTCACCCGCTGATGAGGAGGAATATTATTTATTATATTGAATGAATAAACTGCTTTCCTTTCGTTTTCTTTTTCTTCTCACATCACAACAACAACAGCAAAAGTCAAGAAAGAAAATCTGACTGGAAGTGACTGCTGGAAAAAACAGTAATTTAGCAAGGCTATCTACTATCTACCTACCTATTATTATTTGTTGTTGTTGTTTTATTTGTAAAGGGAAGAAGAAGTAGTAAAGTACGCTTTCACTCGGGTAAACTTCCTTCCTTTTGTGATACATTAACTTATCCCAACTTCAAATCAAAAGAAAAGGAGAAGAAGAAAAAGTGAACATCAAGCAGCGAAAAAGATTCCTCCACTCTACTTCCGCCCACTTCATTTTGTTTGTTTGTAACAAAAAACAAAGTCGAAAGAGAAATGTAGAACACGTTATGTTCAACCTCTTCAAAAGAGAAAAGGAAGAAGCAGGAACACCAACAAATGCCACGACTGCTGGAACTTGTAATAATAATCGAATCGCGTAAAACTTTCTTTTGCGAACTGAAAATGTAAACCTTCCTGAAAAGTTTTAGCCAAAATAGGCAGCAGCGGCAGAGTAGATGGTAAGCTTGTGTTTGTGTGTGTTTGTGTTTCGTGCAAAATAATCTTTTGTATTCCTCCGGAATTTCGAGAGTAGAAATAAATTCATGAAATAAAGTTTTGGATCTTGATCTTGTCTGAAACTTCCTCCTAAATTCTTGTCAATTTAATGAAGCTAAGCAGAAATCGTGTAGGAACGATGAAGAAACGAACCAAGAGGATTTCCACCGGCAATTATTTCTTTAAGCCAAGAGTAAATCTTACGTAATAACTTTATATTTATCGTGTACGTGCTGGTATGCTAGTATCCTTTTATGATTTATTATTTTCTGTTCATATTTCATAGTCTTCTCTGCTGCTGCTGGTGCTGCTGTTGCTTTTCTCATCTACATAGAGAATGAATGGATAAAGGACTAAAAGAAAAAGAAAAGGAGAAGAAGAATAACAAACAAAACAGGATTATTTATTAGGCTCTCTCTCTCTCTCTTTTTCTGTACGCATTTTTATAATATCCGTTTCCTATCCTCACGCATAATAATGTTTGGGAGATGATGATGAGCTGGAGCTTTACGAGTGTATGAGCCATTTGGAAAATGAAACAAGTGTACCCTTACCTTTACCTTTCTTCACGAAGAATGAATTACCTTTTGCAATATTTATTACTTCCCCATTATAAAGAAGAGTTAAGCAGGTAATCATGTTTTCTTTTGCTTGGCTTTTCTTTTCTTCCGAGTAAATTGGGTATACAAAATATGAGAAGAAAGAAGGGACCTGTGAATGAATAATACGATGATGATTACTGCGAGTTATTCTTTCGGTGAAGGGAAAATAGTAAATAAATTTTGACTTTGACAAGCAAACATTTGAATTACTCGTGTAATGGGATCCAGCAAGTAATTCATGTATGGGTAATAATAATAACATACAAAATAGAAAATATTATATTAGGTAGGACTTTATTAGGTTTCCGGTTACATACTACTTCAAAAACCCTTCCATTCGCATTTAGATGCCTTCTTCTCATTTCCTAAGTATAGTGGGAGAGAAGGGGATATGGATAATGCAATAACTAAAAAACAATTTTGCAAATAATGTATTCGTTCAAGGCAACTTTTTTGGTTTATCTTTTGCAAGTGGTAATAAAAAGGAAATAATTCTATTGCTGTTGTGGTGTTTCGCAAGTTATTAGTTTTTGGTCAGAATAATAAATAACAAAGTAATGCAAATGTCACCACAACTAACCAATCTCCCAAAAAGAAATGATGATGATGATGATGTGATTATGATGATGATAAGATATTAGATAGCATTAATCATTCATTAAAGATTCTCTTTGACTTTTGATCTTTGCTTCTTGCTTTCATATTCCTTTTTGTACTCTTATACCAAGTTTAATGCTTCCTTTTTCCTTCGTTTTTATCTTTTCCCACACAACAAACCAACCGAACAACGAAAACTTATTCTTTCCGTCTTCCTTCCCTAATCAACTTGAGAAACCAGTGATTTACACAATTTCCAGTGAAATTACTTGCCTTTAACTTTAACAAGAAAATTTCTTCACAAAGAGTTTCACAATACCAAAGAATAGTCATAGTGTAATATGTTTACACTTCCTCTTCTAGCTCAATCGACTCTTTAACTCTCTCACTATTTTATTGTAGTGTAATAATAATACCCAAAAAATATTATTCAATTTCCTCTCCCCGACAATATTTCTTTCTTCAATAACGCATTGTGTTTTATTTCCGACAAGGCAGATCTCTACCTTTCAAGCGTTCTCTATTTTCCAAGTAAAAAAATTCAATTTGTAAATTGGAACGCTGGAGTACACACACACCCATACACAATAATATGTAATACAATCTTTCGCTTTATTTCTTTGTGCTGCAATTTTTTCTTATCATCAAGTACTGTATGATGTAACTCATTCATAGAGTATCAAACATAAAAATAGTATTATGCAATAGTATGCAAAAAGCTATGGAAAAACATCCACCACCCAATTCTTTCAGTATCCTTCTTGTTTTTTCCTGTACGTAGGTATTTTCCTTTTCTCTCCAATCCAACTCTAAAGCCCTACCTTAAAGACTACAACGCAGCAGCTGTATCAGACCCAGACTATCAAAACCTTTCATTCTGTTCCTTTTCTTGTAAATAATCAGGAAATAAATGGCTATCCGTCCTGTCTAGATAAATTATGTAGTTTTTCGCGTAGTATTTTTTTCGCGATACGTTTTTGTAAGTAGTAAGTAGCACTTTTCATAGTTTGCACGAAAAGACCAACCAGAACAACAACAAAAAGGGAAATCCAGTTAGGTTTAGGTTTGTAAAAAATAGGGGAAAATAGGTAGTAATGTAATCATGTAACACAGAAGGATACAATATATTCACCCAATTTTCTTTAAGTAAGCTTCCCTGCTCTGTCGTGGCGCTTGAATATCTCAGTACGTTAAATTGGGTATTCATTCATTCATTCCTTTTCGTTCGGTATTTATCCTTTCTTTTACTTTGCTTATGATCGCATGTTAGTATAAATTGAATTATTTTTTTCCTATTGTACAGGGAATCAATTGGTTCACATCACATCACATCAGCTGATTACTTAGCATTTGTAGGGGTACTTTGAGAAAAACGCATTTTTATCTAAACTGAACATTTTTTTATTATTATTTTCGCTTTTCGATGACAAAAGTGCAGGCGAGAGAACCAACGACCGACATGACAAAAAAGGCGTTAAAAGTTTTGGCAGGAGACGACCATCATCAACATCATTCGATTTTCTGTTACTTTTAGTAAGCTATCTGCTATGTAGTATCAGCTCGCTACGCTCCTCTATCCTGCAAGAAAAATATACTTCCGCCAAGAAAAAGAAAATAAAAAAATGGAGACGATCGCGATGCGATGCCTCCAATAGGATAGCACTAGAGCAAAAGAAGGAAGAGAAAGGATGGAAACCCGCAAAGGGCAGATAAGATTACTCGAGGACCGAGGAATCTGTTAAAAGTGAAAGCATGTCAAATCTAATATTGATTGGCTGTAAAAAGAAATTGCTTCTCAGAGCAGCGTTTCATCCTTTTAGTGATCGCCTATCTACGTACTTTCACTTTCTCTGCGTCTTTTCTTAGAAAAAAAAACAGGCAAAGGACAAAATACATTTAGGGGTTTGGATTGAGTAATGTGCGTGCGTATTTTGAGAAAAAGAGTTAGTGCAGCGCAAAAGGGCTTAATGCAAATATCATTTGAAAATATTATGCGATGATGAAGATGAAGTTTTCTTTAATCTATCGTTTTACCCGTTTATCGTTAACTTCGTTTGGGCTTTACGATTTTGGAAAAGCGTCTATTGCTTACTTTTAAAAACCTTTAATTTTGGAATGTGATTAAAACAAAAAGGCCTGGAAATATTTCTAAAAATCACAAAGAAACAAACCAATTTGCTGTTCAATTCAAATCTATTCATTGAAAAAATATTGAATTTTATGTAATTAGTAATATCTAATTAGCAGACTAATTTAATTTAGCAGAGCTGTAATTGCTTTTAATTGAACCTGTCAAATGTTTATTGAAATCGTTGTCTATTCAAGTCATTTATAGAAAATTGCGTTAGGGCTATTGCTATTAAAATGCTTTTATTATCAATCTGAACAATGTGGGCGTTCTATTGAAGAATTTTCATTCTTCCAGTTTCGAAAACAGTTCAAATGGATCTTATCAATTGCCCCAGTTTAGTTTATTTATTATGCAGCAATTTCTAAAAATCTATTTTGCTAGAAACTTTAGATTACACTCGCTAGCCTTGTACTTGTTCTTTTGATGATGACAAATTTCACGTCTGAAAAAAAGAGAAATTAATGAAATGTGGGGATTTTCTGATAGGAATGCACATTCACAGAAAAATTATCCAAGGATGAAAGCGTCTTCAAAGCAAAAAAGGATTTTCAAAGAGGAGGAGAACTACTAAAAACAGAAGGCCAAGCCAACTTCCAGAAGCGATACGATACTCACTTCCAATCGAACTTCCAACTTTTCATGAATTTTCTGGGTAAAAGGTTTTCAAAAAAAACAAGGATGAAAAAAAATTCTTTGAAATTGAAACAATGCGAATTTTATGCAAAAGAGATTCTACAAAATAATTATGGGTGAGAGGGCAAAGGATTACTTTTTTTGAAAATTTTCATTCAGCATGACTAAACCAGATACGACCTACTTTCTTCTATGAAAAGTTTATACTTTGTGTAAATAGGCTATACACAGTATTGAGTATTATTGAGCAGAAAAGGGCAAGGGGAAATTTGTTTGGAAAAAATACCATCAATTGGAACGGAACATTTCTACACCTACATAAGTTACACAAATAAATGTATCGAGAGGAACATAAAAGACGCTTGAATGGGTACACATGTTTTTATGTCATTGAATTGAATGGATGAAAAGCTTTCTTTCTTTTCTTTAGTGAATAAATAGACACACAAAAAAAACCAACCTGTCACTTTTGGGCAAGGGAAACCCATCTAAAGCCCACGTAACTTGAGGTGTGGGATTTCCTCTAGCGCTGCATTTTAAAGAGACGGCTGGACCCGGCTGGAGTGTTTGTTCAATGAACCGGTAAATGAACTGTGGGTAGGCATCTATCATCCCAGGCAAGTTGAATTCGTTTGAGTTGTACATGAAAAGAAACAAAGAAGACATAGAAATAAAAATATGTTTAAAAATACCTAATTTTTAGTTTCACGAGAAATTCAATTTCCATTTTTAATCAATTTCTTTCCCCCTCCAGAGAAATAGCTAATCACGTGACTTAATTATAAAAATTTGTATTTATAAAATAATCACATAAGCAAACGGTGAATTTGATCAATTTTTGGTTTACTTTGTTTTGTTTCTTTCAGTTTTCATAAAACCACTTCGGAATATAAAGTAGGATAAAGAATTGAAACATCCTCCCGAGGGGTACAATGAAAAGTAATTGGTTTCATAGTTCTTCTACGGCTTCTTCTCATCTCTCTCTCTTAACTTCTTATTTTATTGCCAAATGTCATCATCATCATCATCATCATCATCACCAAAACCAAATCGATCTTCTCTTAATCAATTTTATACACATTTTATGCGAAAAGTAAGCATGACCGTTTTTATCTCTTTTTTCTTTCTCTCCAGCTGGAAAACAATTGAAATTTGGTTGGTGACTGTTTCTTTTTGTGTATACCTACTGTATGATGGTTAAGGACGATCTCAAGAATCAAGCAAGAACCAGTCATCAAAATTGCCAATATAATGAGCCAAACTAGAGACGAGCACTCCTTCTTACTAACAAATAGTAGTAAGAAACGACCACAACTTCTACTTCGTTGGATAGGATCCCTTTTTAGTTTCTTTTCTTGATTGTTACTTTTTGTAGCAAGAAAAAGCAAGCGGAGTCTCATTTCTTCTCTTTTTCTCTCATAGATAGATCGTTCGATGATAATAAGAACAACACAAATTGTACATTCCATCCATGCCCTTTCACCAGCCCATTTCATGTTATTCTTTAATTAAGGGCAAGAAAGAGAAGAAGGGAGAAAAAATAGACTCCTTCTTGATTCTTTCTTTTGATGTCTCGTCTTTTCTCTCTCTTTCGCCGTGCTCGCCTACTTCTTCTTCTTAAGTATCACTTCCTTTCTTACTTACTCTTTACCTACCAGTAAGAATCTAACTGCTTCGGCCTTTCTTTAGCTATTTTTCATTCTGAAAACGAAAAAGAAGGCCTTCAAAGCATAGGCCAGGCCAAGGAGAAACAGAAAACGAAGAAACAGAAAACGAAGAAATAGAAAAGATTTCTATCAAAAGATCACTTCATGATTCCCTTCTCTTAAAAACGAGAAGAGTTTGAGCTAGTACGTAGTAGATAGATATAGGTACACGTTCTTCTTAATAAGATACGTACGTACATATTATTATTACACTTATTTATCTATACATACACAAGCTACGTACGTAGCAAGCAAAGCTAAAGTGTTCCTAGAATAACCAATTTATAGAAATGAAGGGGAAGTTGAATGAAGGAAACTAGTACTATTACTACTACACTGCAATTATTTTCTCAGTTTTTATAATATACATTTTTTACTGTTCTATTTTTTTTCTTTCGGTATGGAATGTATGATGACCAGACTAGGTGGAATCGTCTGTGAGTAGTTTTCCAGCCAAGGCAAAAATAAGGATCAGTAGTGGCAGTGGTGATGGTGAAGCCACTCCAATACAAATCGATAAATTGATAATGATGCTGCGATGTTCAGTTAAACACGACATGACTATCATCGCAGAAGCGGCAGCAGCAGCAGAAGCAGCAACGATTATATTATTCTTAGATAGTTTTTTTTATTTCAGAGTTTATACAAAAAAATCTCATTTCCCTGAGATTCCTTCTTTTAATTTTCTATCCCATTTTAGCCAAGAATTCCTTCCAAGAAATTAAAGCAGAGTTTGCAGAAAAACCAGAAGAAAGTAATCGACAATATTGTTCCATTAATTCTTCACGTCAGTACTTACTGCTTACGGGTAGAAGATTTTTTTCTGCAATGAGCAATTTCCCCTTATCAGGACTGTCCGTAATTGGACATAACCAAAACAAAAGAGGGAAATTAAATCTTAAATGGGGAACTTTTTTCCACAAGATATTTGTCTGCCTTTTACTTACATTATGGTAAAAGCTATGCATATTCTTAACCCACATCTATATTAAGTAACCAAACATTTCTTTCTTTTAGTACTTTTATTTGTCTTCAGCAGATCTGCAACAGCAGCAATAGAATAGAAACAGCAGCAGCTTGTTTTAATCTTTACCGTTTATTATTATCACTTGCAGACTGTTTGTGTTTCTGCGTTGCTTTTACTTCTCATTAAAATCATTCGCAAAAACTTTTCTATGTAAGAAAAATCCACCAAAAATGCTTAATGGGTGGCCAGAATAACCCTCATTATTCACGATGATCATCAATATCAAGTAAATGAGGTCAAACAGAACAACAAAACCGGTATTTATTATCAAACAGACGACGCTTGTATTTATCTATATTCTTTTTCTTATTTATTTTCCGAGACAATTAAATCTTTCCAAGAACGGGAAACGTCTAAACATTTAGTTTAGAAACAAAACCATTACTAAACAGCAGAAGATTCCGGATAGGATCATTAGTTGGGTGGTGGAGGTGGATAAAAGAGAATAATTTAAGTAACTTAAAACATTTCAAGCAGCATCAGCTGAAAATGCCAAAGTCAGTTAACGCATAGCATCATCACAACTCGCAACTACAACCAATTCAATTGACTGCTATTAAGTTACATATGAGAATGGTATAAAAAGGAAATAAAAAATACCTAAAAAATAAGTTTTTTTCCTTCATCATCATCCACAAAAGTTTTCACATATGCACGAATTACACAAGGCTACAAAAAAACTACCATTCTTCGAGCATCCTCCTTCCTTTTACATTTACTCCCTTTCCCCTCTTGGTTTTTTGCTTTGTAGTAGGAAAAAAAGATCTCAAATTACAAAGCGTTTCTGCTTCTCTTCTCTAATTCTGGTAGCTTTTTCCACATTTGCCACATTATTTTTACAAACGTTTTTATTTCCACTTTGTATTTTGTTGTTTTCCTTCCTCCAACTGTCTTTAGTTAAGCCAGACCAGAGAGAAACTGAACTTTAGAAGGAAAAATAGGATATATGGCTGGGTAGAAGAAAAGATCATTCAGACAAGACAGCAGTGTTCGTAAAGTAAATCCGTTTATATATAGGTCACAGCAGCAATGCCATAGAACAAAAGAAATTGTTAAATAATCATAAAAACAAACTGGGGTGAAGTGGAAAGACATCTCTCACAAACCAAATACGGAAGGCAGAAGTTTTCTTCTAACAAAGAAAGCCATGATGACTGGGATCTAGGATTTTATCATGAAAACATAGAAAAACATATTTTTTGCTAGAGAGAGATGAGAAATGTATGTATCCACATGGATTTATTCTCTCAAGATGGTCAAAAAACATGTTGAAAGAAGGAATGTACAATTTATGAAGGAAAGAGCTAGCTGGAGTTCCAGCAGAGTTCCAGCTGTCGGAAAAATAATGAGAAAATAAAACTGCAAATCAGAAAAATTAACTCCTTTCTTCTTTCTCTTAAAGTTTCGAAAAGTCTTGCAAGTGCTATGCTATAGGTATATTCTTCATCTTTGTTTCTCTAGTTTGAAATTAGATAATCTTATTTGCTCCCTTGCGCTCCACTGTTTTAATCATTTCTATTTAAAGAGGGAATAAGAAGTAAATCTTATCATGGAATTTGGAATACTTCCTCCTTAAAAATAAAAAATAAGATAGAAGAATTGGATAGAAAAAAATGGGTATCGGATTACACAGTAAAACTGTACACCCACCCACCCAGCTTCGTTTTTAAATGTGGTCATGGTCCTTCTCCTTCGTTCGTTATTTCGTCTTATTCGTTCGTTCGTTCCTTCAAGTTTCTTTTGGCCTTCGTGCATGATGCACAAAACTAGTGAAAAAGACTAATGGGAAAGAGATAGCAAGATGGATAAGAAGAAGCAGATGAAGTGGCTCCTCCACATTCCTTTAGCTAAACTTACATAACAAGATTTATTTCCTTCTCGTTCTAGTTCTTCTCTTTTCGCAGCTCAGCTCAGCTGCTCTTCACACAGCTCACTTTCTGTCTATTTCTATTTCGATCTGTTTCTGAAGGACTTTCTCTCTCTCTTTGAAGCTGCTTTATAGGTTTCATTCAACTCTTCTTGAGAGAGAAAAGAGAGTGAGAAAAAGCAAGAGAAATGCAATTCGATGTGGAATGGTGGAGCCAGTCACAGTTACATTACAAGCAGAGCTATGTAGAACTGTTAAAATTGCTTATTTCCGTTTTTTCTTAAGGCTTAGCCTGTCTTTCCATAAAAAATAATGAAAGGATTTTTTAATCAAGAGAAGGAACACGCATTAAATCTTCCACAGACTAGGAGAAAAGGAGAGAGAGAGAGTGGGAAATAATTATTTTTAGTCATCTTCAGTCTAATAATAAAAAGTAAAATGGGAGGGTCTTCTGACCCCGGGAAAGAAGGTGCTTTACAAGAAAAGGATTCGTTTCTCTACGATGAAAGTAATTCTTCACCATCACCACACACACCGGATGGAATGGAACAAAGAGGGATTAAAAATGCAGATTTACCACCATACCACCACCGCAATACATTTTGTTTGCAACACATCTTTCGGTTTCAGCCGGGTTTGCTAACAAATTACCATTTAACATTTTTCTGAGATAAAAATAAAAATTAAGCCGTTTTCATTAATTTAACTCAACTATATTTAAATTAAAGCCTTAATTTGCCTTTGCCTCCATGTAATTCAATTGTGTAGAAGTTATTTACTTTTTTCAGCAAAACTTTTCCAATCTTAAAAAAATCTTTTTGTCAAACAAAGAATGAATAGAAAACGAATAGAATATGCAATCGATCAGTTTCCAACAAATTCAACTTGATCAAAACTAAACAACTAAACTACAAAACCTACAACAACAACTTTTTTAAATACTTTTGGTCAACTCTATTTTCTTTTCAATACGGAAAAAAGCTTTTCCTGTCCTTTCTTCTCTTTTTATCCCATCTTCATCGACTATCGACTCCAGTCTAGATTTGGACATACTTCAATAAAAAAAAGCTACCACAACATCCAAAATCCTTAGTCGATACAAAATCAAATGAAGTAACTTTTTTCATTGCATCTTTGTTTGCATTGCCTTCAATAGATATGTGCTTAAGAATGTTATCCAATCCAAAAATAGCAAAAGGATTCCCTCCCTTCTTAGTTTTTAGACTATGGCCATAAAACCGATCTTTCTCTCTGCGAAACAACCTTTTATTCATCTTTCTTTAACTAAAAGTGTATCCCAAACGAAGATTTTTGTTTGGAAAAAAATAAGAAACAGCCCACACATAGCCCTACCCAATGCCACCGTCGTCCTTGTCTCCCGACGCCGATTATTCTAATACATAAATAAAACCTCAATCTTCTTTCTTAAACAAACTATCTTCTTCGAAAAGAAAGTTTTCATCGCATCGTAGGGATAGCATGCATGACGTGAAATCGGGAAAATATTCTTTGTGGAAAGAAAGAAAACACCACCACCGCACCGCCGGATTTACAACTAACTCTCCCCTCTTCTCTCATTGTCAGTAACTGTAACTAGCCAAAATATTGGTGTTACGTACTTATATGGATCGGTTCTTGTATTTAAAGATTATATGCGGTTGGTTTTATTAAGGATATAATATTATATAGTTTTAGCTGGAGGAAATGCAGCAATTCGTAGTGGCAAAGTAGTCTCTGGGGACTGATTTGCGGTTTCGAAAAAAAAGAAGAAGGATGAGGAGGGGAGCAAACCATTCAATACTTCACTTTATACTTTGGTTTTTATTATGTGAAGCCTAAAGCGAGTTAGATGAAAATAGAACGAACGAACGTCTTCTCCTTTTCTTGTTTAAAACTAAAAAGATTCTCGCGGAGAGTGGAGAAGAAGTTCGTCACGAACTTTATGAAAATTAAAGTGAATCGCTCGCTGTTCTCTTCTCTTCATAACTTTTACAAGATTTTCTCGCTGAACGCATTTATAACGCAATGCAAATTGGATAATTAAATAATAAAAAGTAATTTCTCTCCAGTCCCAGCTAAAGTTAGAGGACAAAACATAAAAGAGAAAAGAACAGAGCGGCAGCAGAGCATCGTCTTCATCATCATCATCATCTAACTTTTCAACTTTTGATGATAGGAATAAAATGGGGTAAACAATGTCGTCGGTGCTCCAGTAGCAGCAGTAGCACCAGCAGTAAACATCACTATTTGAACTTTTATAAGGATCCTGCTGAAGAAGATACAAAACGACACAACCAGAAAGTGAAAGAGAGAGAAAGAGACAGTCACTTTCTTTCTTTCTCCTTCTTCAAACATTAAATAAATAAGGTTAAAAGTCATAATGACTTTCTCATTTACATCATCGTCGTCATAGCCAGAAGAGTCGAACGAAGTATGAAAACTAAAAAATCATCATCCTCTCTAGAAAAAACGTCGTTTTGCTAAAAAAAACTTGTGTTACGCTCTCATTATACAAGAAAAAACCATGCCATGTCATGATACTTGAAACTTGACATTAAACGTAACAAGCGGAAAGGACGAGGAGAGAGAGAGATAGAGAACATTTTTTCAAACAATTTTACAATTTTTTTGTTTGTTTGTTTATATTTATTCCCCTCTTCTCTTCTCTTTTTCTCCTGCAAAAAAGTCAACTTCAACTCAACTTTATTTTTTTGATGTTTTGCTTTGCTTTTTACTTCAATCCTACTAAAAATATAAGCTAAACACTCAAAACATCATCATCACAAAAAATACCGTTTTTCACTACTTCCCAGTTCCCACTTAACTTTAACTTTTTTATATGCTGCTGATGTTGATGCTGCTGCTGCTCTGTCTGTGCTCTCCCACTTTACGACTTTTCTCCTCCAACTCAACTTGAGCTTGGGACCTTTTTAAAAAATAGTTTGTTGTTGAAATGATTTTTTTAGCTTGCTACTGCCACTTTAACTATTTTGCATGTCATTTTCCCTTCTTTCTAGTAGCCTAGTTCCCATTACATTTTTTTAGTTTGTCTATGAAAATTCTATTCCAATTTTATACATATAATATCCAGCTTGACTTTAACTCTGTAAACAGTTGACAATCAAGTTGAATGAAATGAGTGAATTCCATCACCACCACCACCACTTAGCGCTCTTTTACAAAATATTTTCCCTTGGTATGGCTAATAAAAAACTTTTTGCTGCTGCAATGTTGCTCTGCTGCTGCTTCATCTTCAAAAATTATTTCTCCCCTCTTCCCTCCATCTCCAGTTATGCCATTTAAGTATTTTTTTTCAAGTTAGCTTGTTCCTTACTGTTCCTTTTTGCTTTCTTACCAGAACTTTTCCCAGAAAAAACTACTTTTTTCTACATGATTTCATTTTACTTTCCATCCATCCAACCAACCAACACAAACTCGTAAAGAACATGACGATGACGATATGCGATGATGTTGATTATGAGAATGATTTGGTTGAGTGAGAGAGTGGATCGCATTGCATATCTCATGCTCGAATTATAACATAACGAGACTTGAATGCATATTAAATGAATAAACGATCTTCTCCCTGTTTTACAACTTGAACAATGAACTTTACGATTGGGAAGAAGGCTTGCATGTTTTCGATGGGATGTCTGTGGTTTACTTACTTAATTTGAGCGTTTTAATTAAATGTCTAAAAAAACTTTTTTTCATAGAAGTTTTTTTTGCCATCGTTGAATGTATTATTCTGTAAGTTATTTCCTTACCTCCCAGCCATAATTGCGCTGACTGTTGAACACTTCCGTAATCATTTTTCGCCATGCACTGATACATTCCTTGGTCTTCCCGGGTGACTGACTGTATCGAGATTCTATTATGCCCGATGAATCTCACTCTGCTGCCGCCACTCGTACCAGCAGCCGACAACAATGGCACGCCGTCCTTCAACCAATGAATTTGTGCTGAATTTGATGATGATGATGAGGATGAAGAAGATTGGGATGATTGTTGGGAAGATGATTGAAGTTGATGACCTGAGCTCCCATCCCCTAATCCGCGTCCCTCCCCACCTGATACGATAGAGCAAGTAAACTCCGCACTCTTTCCTAAGTCAACGCTCAACTTCTTCGGATGTAGGTTAACTGCCAAGGGTGATCTCACTATTAGCTCAACCTGTGTGTGTTCAAGAAAAAGAAAAACACGTACAAGTAAGTAATGTTACAAAATATTAAAGGAAATATGCAAATTAAAAGGGAATTTGTAAGCTTGAGTCCATTTAGGCTTGCATTTTACGAGAAGTGGAAACGATTACACAATTCTTGTTATTATTTTTGTAAGCGGTTTTAGCTTCATCCCAAGTGGAAGTAATAACGGTGAAATGTTTTATGTAAATTTTTATAGAGCTTCTTGTTGTAAAAAAACAAGAGGAAAGCACACTAAAAAAAGGTTATCTAGAAGGAACAGAAACAGAACAAGCAGGAGCCAGCCGGTCATTTCATTCCAGTTCACATTCACATCAGTTCAGCAGCAGAGAACAGGTTTTACTTTACTTTAAACGTTAAAGAACTAAAAAAAAACTTTCTGAGCTGAAGAAGTTAATAACTAACTTGGTTTGCTTCTGCTCACTCATATATAGTAATAGTTTGTTGCTTGTTTAGCATTTTTCTTTTAGCACTAAAAAAAGTTTTGCTGTTTCAAACGAGAACATTACTGCCATTTTAGTCGCTCCTTTCGTCCCACTTTACAATGTTTATGATTCTCATTCTTAGAGAGACAACCAAACGAAGGAAAAGGAAGGGAAGAAAATGTTACTTTAAAAGAAGTGTGTTTTTGTTACTTGAGTGTGTGGCTACGTTTTGTGAAGAAGGAAAAGCAATTTAATTATCGGTGTAGTAGTAGCAGTAGTAGCCAAAAGGTAAAGGGAAAAGAAAAGTACGGAAGAAAAAGACAGTCCACCACCACCACACATTACAGGCTACGCCCGAGCTATTAACTAGACTTTGTTTGGAGTAAGATGGATAACAATCCTTATTCCAAACAAGGAGAGAAAGTAAAAAAACTCACGAAAAAGTGCTTCAGGAAATACTCAAAAAGGGTAAGTATAATAGCCACACTACACACATGCCATTATCCTCTCTCCTTAAAAATTCAAAGAAAGAAAGGTCTAATTATTTATGTTTATTTAGTACTTCAGTAGCTCAAAAAAGTTTAAAAGTGGACGATGAAAGAGAGCTTGTTGAAGAACCGATACAAGATTAAGTGAGGAAAAAACTTTCTTGTGGGAAGAGGAAGGGGAAGAAAAGTTGAAAAAAAAGTTTGAGGGAATTTTTACCAAACGAGAGAGAGAAAGAGAAACGGAAAACCCGGAAAACTAATTGAGGAAAAGCATGAAATGAAAATGAGGATGAAGAAGACTGAAGACGAAGAAGAAGGATAATGATGGGGATTGAACACGAGAGAGAATGGTTAAGTCTTAAAAGTGTTGAGGTGGTTAACCAGCCACCTAATAAGGAGCGACCGACCACCACATCGGTGCGCGGTGTTAAAACATTGTCAAAAAAAGAGGAAAAGAAATAGAAGAAGATCCTTTCAATGTTTGAAGCCAAAGAAGCTCTTTTGTAGTTTTGTTCTTCAAGCAGGAAAAATGGAAATGACTCCCATTTGTCAACGTCAGAGAAAAATTAGTTTGGTTTTACTTTACCTCGAGCAATTCGCTTCCCTCCGAGTTGGACACATTGCACAGGTACAATCCTTTATTAGCCACTTTCACGGAATTTATGAGGAGGGCTCCGTACAGCAAACGCATTCCCGAAGAACTTGCAAGAATTGAGGATGATGATGATAAAGAAGAAGACGATGATGATGCGCTAGAGTCACCAGCCATGCTATCATGACGATATGATAATGATGATGATAAGGAAGACTGATAAGAATGATGTGAGGAGGAGGAGGAACTGCTACCGTGATGATGTCCTCCTGAAGAGTTATCTTGGGAGTCGTCTAAAACTGACGTCAGTCTAGAGCCTTCCTTCTTAAACCACCTGCAAGATAATCGTTAAAACGCCAACATTAACTGAAAAGCAGGCACAGAGTATGCAAAATCTATGTCGTGTCGTCTCATCAAATGATTTATAAAAAAAAAGGTTATGGAAATACTGAAAGTAAATTGAAACGACAGTCTCCGTTCCAAATAAGGAAAGATTCCAAAGAAAATTAAGGAGAATAGTTTCAGACATGAAAAAGAAAAGTTGAAGACGGAAAGGGATATCTATCTTTATTAATTAGTTAATTAAGTCTTTTGACTGGTGGCAGGATCCCTCCAGGGATGTAATAAGAAACTGAAACTGCTGCCTGCATACAATATACCTATATACTGGGGGAAATAATAATAGTCTTTTTGGGGGAGTGATTAATGTCCTACTTACACGCAATCCTCTAACAAACACTTCTTTCTTTCTTCATCTTATTTTATTTTTTTCTCTGTCTAAAAAAACAAGCAAGAATGTATAATGAAAAGGTTCGTTAAACGGTTTTGCGCATCTTTTAGTACCTGTACGAAGGATTTGGAAGACCGTGTGCAAAGCAAGGCAGCACAACTTGTTCATTTTCTTTGGCAACGATACTACTCAAACGGTATTGAATCATGGGGCGGGACGGTCTGTCTAAATCTGTCAAAAACAAGATTAATTATCAACGGTAAATTTTTAATTCCTCTTCAAAATTACCTTTAACCACTTAACAAAAATTTTTAACTATCAAAACAATTTATTTCTTAACAAAAACAACAAAATAATAAAAGTCTTCTTACCAAAAGTTACGAGTTTTCCTGGTGGACTAACAGAAGTTTGTCCAGTGAGCCGATGAAGGGTCCGGCACTGATAGCTGAACCTCCCATCTTGTGGTCCCACTTGCCAAATTAACAGTCTTCCGTCTGACATCATATGATATTTGTTATCTGATGAGGAGTCAATAATTGACGAGGAATGTGGGGAATGGGAAGAGGAGGATGAGCTCATCATCCTCATCGTCATCAGGGACGAGGTAGATGTTGGCAGGATATTAAAAGATTTATCCCTAACCCAGGAAGTAACTAGAACGTAGTCCCTCATGTAGCCTGGATTCACCACACATTCCAAAATAGCTGGAAAACCTAAAGCGGTGCGTGGCGCTTGGACTCTCGTCTCGTAGGATTGCTTCACAACTGAAATGAGATAAAAACACGGACAAGAACAATCAAATTATTTGTCTAAAGAAGAAAAAAACGAAAGCATCATTGAATTGAAACATTTCCTTTCAATTCTCTTTTCAACAACTTTTCATTTTGTTCACAAAAAGGAAGAAGGCGGATGATCAAACCGATGAGCTGCTCTCAAAGATAGATAATCCGCCACAAATAACAATGAAATTACTTTAAAATGAAGGAAACAAGGGAACTTTTTATCTGTCTAAAATACTGGTTGGCTTTTCAGTTGATTGGCTTGAATGGGTTTAAAAAAAGAGGAAATAAAAAAGGGGAAAAGGTTTCATTCTATCAAGGATGGGAGAAAGTGAATCCTTTTTAGACTTTCTCTCCTTCTCTCGATTGCCTTTCATCTTTTCTTCTCCTTTCTATCACAAAAGCTACGTCTTCTGTAAATTGAGAGATGAATCAATTTCGTTCTCTTCTTCTTATGCATTTTACTTCCTTCTTTATTCTGAGGAATGGAAATGGGAATGATGTGCATTCAAGAAAAACTGAACTGATTCTTCTTTTTTATAAAATCCGATGCATCCAGAATAACATATAGATTGCAATATTCAGCTTATTGAATGGGGAAAAGGTAAATCAGACCTCCGCTTTACCAGTAATGTGGTACTTTGCAAATATAAAATCGTCTCTCGCATTACTCTATTATAAAGAAACGTTTCCTGCATTTTCCTATAATCGGTTTTGTTCTTCTGGTTTCTTTTTAAAAAAAATGCTACGCACCCGTCGTTCGTCCTCAGTCGTCGTAAACTTAATTTGTAGTAACCCTTGCTTGGATTGGTTATGAGAAAGTGAGTTTAGTTTGGAGCTTCTATGCTGCTGCTGCTGCTGCTACTGCAGTTTCACTTAAATTGTGATATGAAATGAACTGCGTCCTACGTGGCTACGTGTCGTGTGCGTACGTACGCAAGTAATTCATATATTATGTACCTACGTGGTTCCTTCTTCTCTTTAAGCTTGAAAAGCTTAAACTGATGATGCGGAGCAGTTGGCATGAAAATTGAATTCGAGTTCGAGGCTCCCTCAATTCAATAATAAAAAAGAATCGCCCTCCTAACTCCCAACTCATATTTCTCATCCGAGAATAAAGGAGAAAAGTGCAGGAATACATTTTTTATTCCATTCCTGAGAAAAAAGCTTTTTCTTAACTCGAGGAAAAATGAATGGCTGACTGCATACATAATGTAAGAAATTTTTAGCATTTACCTTCCCTTCTTCCTGTTCCAAAGGAGTAAAAGAAAGCTTAAGAAAATGACTGGAATGAGATAAGCCTTAAATTCCTTCCTAAAACAAATGAGTTGTAACGACGGAAGAAGAAAAAGAAGGAGAATCCTTCCCTTTTCATTTTTTAAGACGAAGCATTAGCTTTTCAGTTAGTGCGTAAGACATTTTCTCTCTCTCTCTCTAAAAAAATACCTGCTGAGTTCAGAGTTTTACTTATATAGGTTTAAATGGAATACCTTCTTCATATGCATACATACGAAAGAACCATATACTACCAGAAGAGAGAAAGGGAAAAAGAGAAGAGAGAGAAACTTAAATGATTTTTCTCTCCCTCTTTTTATCCCGCTCCTTACTCAAAGGAAACTCATCAGATTTTCCCATTTTCCTACATAAAAACCACACACACACACACAGCTCAAGAAAACAAGCTTAAGCAGGTTTTCTTCTTCTGTTCTGACTTTCAGAAGAGTGGAAGTGAAAAAGAAAAAGTGAAAAAAAAATCTGGAAAGGAGTGGCTGTGGTAGTGATAGCGGTAGTATAGTGACTGTGCTAAAAAAGAATGAAGAAGAAGAAGAAGGTGAGATGCAAGATTACTCTTTCGATTACTACAGCAAAAGTAAAAGTTAAGCAGAAGAAGAAGAAGTAGTGGAGGAAAACAGGAAGGATTAGCATTATCATCAGCCACACTACTATCATCACCACCACCGCACTATAGCCTAGCTCCACCACCACCACTACCACCTCACCAGTCATTGTCGTCGCCAACTAAGTTATAAAAAAACTGAGCAGCAGTAGTGGCTTCCTCATTGTCAGGATGATGAGCAGCAAAAGTTAAGTTGAAAGGAACGCCTCTGTTACTGCTGTGCTGTTTCCTCCTTTTTTCCTTCATTCTCTCTCTCTCTCTCCAAAAAATGACTCAGTTTCACCTTTATTAGTCCCAGCAGGGAAAGGAATCAAAAGAATGAACTGATGTGCATACAAAATGTCGCTCCTTCTCTCATTGTGAATCTGTATGGATATGGATATGAGTTTTTAAAAAAACTTTCGCCTTTTTCTCAAAGATACTTGAGCGGAACACATGATTAGTAGAACAGCAGAAGCCAGGAAGATCCCGACTTGATGTTAGTTACTATCTACCTACTACAAACCAAGTTTTTTTCTCCAGAAGTAGTAGGCAAAGTATAGAAGTTTACGTGTTTTAATGAAAGATCGTATCATCGTAGCATCATCATCATCATCATGGAAAGAGGGAACTACCTCCACTCATCCACTCTCTAACTCCACACACCGTTATCATTAAACAAGATTGGAATGAGAAAAAAGGAAAAGGAAGAAGAAAGTGGAAGAGAAGGTGGCAGTGGTTGACGGTGGTGTTGGTGGAGTAGATTTCTAGTTTAGATTTTGAGTTAAAACTCTTGGAATTCGGATTTATCTTTTGGTCGGATAGGATAAGAAGCACCACCATCATTTGAAGTTGTTTTTTCACTCTTTCTTCTTCTTCCTAGTTCCTACTCAACTCATTTAACTAAAAAGAAGATAGAAAGAGAAAGAAGGAGAGCCACAGGATGAAATGAAGTAAGCTAAAACACGAAGGCTAAAACCGCAGAGAGAAACCACACAATGCCGTGCATGCCATCATGGCATTCCAACCAGCCCATTCCAGAGAAGAAAGGGAGAGAGAAAAGAGGAAGTTGGATAAGGGAAAGGAGAGGTGTCGAAGGAGAATGAAGTTTTGTTGCATGTCGTGTCGTGTTCTGCATAATATAGTTCGAGCTCATTTAACCTAGCCGGGGAGTTATTTGGCCTGGTATGGTGGTGGTAGCGGCGGCAGCCAGACAAGCAACTAACAAACAAGTCTGGAACTTAACTGGAGAAAGGAGAGAATGTGTTTGGGCGTTTGAAATTTGGGATTGTGTGTGTGTAAGTAAGTAGGAGCAGGAGCTCTTTGCTTACTGGTGGTGTTAGTACTGGTATACCTATATGCTATCCATTTAAATTTGCATAAGAGAGTAAATTTGTAAGCAAATTTCTTTCCTTGAACTTTCTCCCTCTCCTTCCTTCATCCTTTGGAAAATATTTTTGGTGGAAAATGCGTGTGGAATTCGGTGGTGGTAGTGGTGATGATGGTGGAACTTTCATTTTGCTAAAAGCAAGTGTTGCTGTTTGGCTTTTGGAAGCGCAGAGCAGAAAGAAAAGTGTCAAATGTATTGAATTGCCTGCACAATAACCATAAAAGTGAATGTTGCATTGACTAGAATAGAGAAAGACGCAAATTACATAATATTTCAAGGCAGTAATTTGTCTACTCATGCCATGCCCCACCAGTGCCACCACCGCACTGAAAGCAACAGAAAAGCTACACACCCGACCCGACATGGTAGAATTTTTCTTGGAATTAAATCGATTGATCTGGATTGGAATAAAAAGAATACGCATTTGTTACACAAACCTAAACACCACACATGACACTAAATGGAAACCTTATAAATGCAAAAAAATGCCCAATTTTGACAAAAATCTGAATTGACAGAGCCTTTTATTTCCTTTTCTACCCTTCCAAAAATGTAATCCGATAAGTTAATTTATTTCTCAGAATAAAATCAAAATCAGCTGATTTCCCAGAGAAATGTCTGCCTTCCCAATCCAACAACAAACAAAAGTCAAAAAATCTACTCGAATGGTGTGAAATGTTTTTGTTAGTATAATTTATTTATGAAGACGACTGCAGAGAAGCGAAAGAAGAAAGAAATGAATAATTTTTGGGTTGGGCTGGCTGAGCTGCTGTCATCAATTAAAAATGAAAGAATTAAGTTGGAATGAAAAGTTAGTTAAGAGGAGCAGAGCACAGGCAGCTTTTTTTCTCTATTTCCATGACTCGCTTTCTCTTCTACACATTTGCCTATTCTTTGCGTATTCTTTCTTACATAATTATGATGCATCACCACACTCCACACCAACAGAAAGCACCGCACCACAACTGCCTGTATAACGAAGTCCTCTCTCCTCTTTCTCAACTATTTTTTATGCAAAGTCCTTGTCATTATAAATCACAAACTGAAAGTAGCCAACAAAAACTCTTTTCCTACCACATTTACTACTACTACCACCACCGCTTTACCCATCATCTTCCTCTTCATCACAGACACCACTTAAGCATTAAAAAGTATTTCGAAATCTTTTTCTACAACTCCTTCTTCCTTCCCATTACCATATGAAAAACTCCATCAAGAAAAAGTAAAAAGTATGTAAGAAGGTCCAACAGCAGCAGCATAGCAGTATAGTAGCAGAAAGTAAATCTCACAACCGCGCTGCTGCTGTCTTTTTTGTTTCATTTTTACTCTCACTTTCAGTTTTTCTTCTACATCTATCCACTTACTTTACTCAGACCATTTCATACTTCATGCCTCTTAACTCATCCCATTTACCAATTCACCATCGCTTCCACCTTTTCGTGTAAAAAATGGAAACCGCAGCAGAGCAGCAGCATCAGCAGTACTACTGATGTGAGCTTTGAGCGAGTGGAGCACTACATTTGACTTAAAGTTCCATATTCCACTTATAAACTTACAGCCCATCATCTTCCCCTTTTCTGTGGGTGGTAGTAGTAGTGCTGCTGCTACTGGAATTCCTCAACTCACGAATGTTCATCCAAGCAAAAAACAGAGCCAGTGATATATTATGACATTTCACCAAGAAGGAAAAGGAGTGGCAACGGCAATTATTTATCGCTGACTCTCCTCTTCAAAAAAACCCTGAACATGAAGAGAAAAAGAAGAAAAGTGAATAAAAAAAGGAAAATAAGAATACGAATGGTTCTTCTTTGGTCTTTTTTCTTACTTTCTTCTTAGAAATTTCATAGAAAAAAAATCGTTAACAGGATCACCACCACCGACAAAGCTTAGCCTCAAAGCCAAAGTCTTTTAGAGTCTCGTGGCCATTACTATACAGTAGTAGTAGTAGTAGCACATCACCATAGCATAAGCATAACCCTTTTATGACTTTATGACAGCTCAAAAATGTTCAAATGCAAAATCCTCATTCTCATCCTATTATTATTTTTTTCCTCTTTCAGCTTTATTCACTTTCACTTTTTGTGTGTGTGACATCATTATTATGCCCAAAACGTGTAAAAAACCTGAGAACGGGAAAAGCTCGTTCGCAAAAAAACGAAGCAAAATCCGGATCCGATGGATACTTTTCCTTCCCGTGCAGATATAGGTACGTATTGTACGTGCTTCAGAGCAGATTCTTTGCGAAGCTACATATTACCTCATATTTTTTACTCTATTTCTATAAGACGAAGAGAAGAAGAATGAGAAGGAAATGCAAAATGACAAGGTGGGCGCCTTCCTCCCCATTATTGTTGCGTCTCCTCAGGTTTCGTAATCGTAATTCGCACTAACAAATGGTCTGTTACTGTCAGTGAGAGGTTTTAATACTGAAGAAATGAAATGCTAAACAAGCTAATGCAGTAATATTATGTAATAATAATAAGGACACTAATACGTAAGATAGTAGATTGAGGTAGAAGAAGAAGGAGAAGAAGAGTTATTATGAGAAATGATGCTTCCCTCCGCTTTCCTTAAGTAATGTGTGAGGCGATAAGCAGAGCAGATGAAAAAGAAGAAAGGCAAGGCGAGAAGAGCATAAATTTACACCGACATGGATAAAAGATAAATGAGGTGCTGAGCTGAAGTGAGTTTCCCGCTAAAGAGATGTATGAGGATGATGTTCCTGCTCCTCTGCTCTGTTCTGCTGCTTAAGAAAGGATATATGAGGAGAATCACATCGAAGGAGGTGGAAAGGAAAGAGTTTTAGAGCGTAAATGCGATAGAGCTTGCCAAAATCCAGGGAAGGGAAAGGAAGATGAAGGAAGCTGAAGAAGTCGAAATGGAAAGAGGAAAAGGATACAGCAACGTTTTCTTGAAGAATCAAATGGGAAGGGATTTTTTTGCAAAAACCGATTTCATATAAATTGCATAATGTATTTACATACCTAAATAAAAGTACGTACTTAATGTTATGCAAGTCGTAAAAAGAATCATGGAAAGGAAGCTTTTGTGTATGAATTTAAGTATCTAATATCAACTTATTCTCCAGCCACTTTTTCGTATTCTTCTCGCTTAATGCGTAGACAGGTTCGATAATCGACAGACAGATAGACGAAATGTCAGAAAAAGATGAAAGGAAGTCATTTTGACAATGGCCATTACTTACAACAAGCAGAAAAGGCTGATGATTCAAACAATGGAGTAAGCAATAAGCAAACACTTAAACTCTTCTTTACCGATTAGGAGATGTGTAGGGAAACTGTGCGGTTTCAAAACGAAATGCATTCAGTTACAAACTTAAAAAAAGGTTTGGTAAAAAAATCGAGTTACCAATACGATGGAATGTCGTAATGTTGTAACTCCACCTGTGTTTTGATTCGCAAAAGTTGTTTCTTTCTACAATGTTTCCTGTTAAGTTTATGTCGATTCCAAGAAATCAACGGCAACGGCTTTTTTACTATACTACTTCTTTTACTAGGTCAAATTCGCAATTTTCTTACTTAAAAGCCCAACAACATGGACACAAAAGAAAGAATTTTTTTAGCAAGTAAGCAACATTTTCTTTTCTTCTTTCCTTAGTAGAGAGAACGAAGTCTTTTTTTGCTCCTTTGTTACTAAAAAGCATTGCACGTTTCTCTTCCGTTCTCTCTCTTCTTTCTCTTCCTCCTTTTGAAATCATTTCATGTACAACGCAATGAGAAGAGAACTGGCTCTGATGTGAGTGAGCTGGCTCAACTTCTCCCAAACAGAGAGAAGGAGACCTACATACAAGTCTTGTAATCTTCACCCGATCTTTCCCTTTCTTTTCCTTTTCTTCTTTTTTCTATAAAAAAGGGTCGTGAGGAAGAAAGGGAAGAGTAGACTCTAAGAAAGAAAGAAAAAAACGAAACTAAAAGAGAAAAAAGAGAAACCATCCTTTTCTTTTCTCTTTTTTTTCTTTTTTTCACATGACTTTCTCTTCTTCTCCAGCCAGCAATCTATCCAGCTTATATCAATTTACCATCAGCAACAACAGCAAAACCAGCAGCGGACCATTCTCACATCAGCACAAAACAGAAATAGCATTGGTAGTAGTAATACGCGGAGGGAGAAACGAAAAAAAAGGATGAGAGCAATAGAGAGAGAGAGAGAGAGAGAGAGAGAGAGAGAGAGAGAGAGAGAGAGAGAGAGAGAGGAAAACGGAAACATAATGATACCCTACAAGTTTGTCATTAGCTGTTTAGCTTCACCTCGTTAAAGTCTCCTCTTTCCCAGAAAAAACTGGGCGAAGAACAGAACAGAGAATCAAACTTATAAGTATTATGATGATGATGGGCTTCTTCTCCCTTTTCTATGCAATACAAAAATGGAACAGAGAACATGGCTGTGAGCAAGCAAATTCATCAGAAGAAAACCGACATAAAATGCAATGCAGTTCCATTCCCTCTCACTACCATCACCAGTTCACCACCACCACCACAACAATAACCAAACCACTATACTGTACCGCACCAGCAGGACGCGACACCACCACTACCACTGCCGCCTCCATTAAAAAGCTTCTCCAGTTTTTATTCTTTTTTTTTTTTAGAAATTATGCCCGAAACATTATATGGAACTCTCTTCTTCTGATGATGATGATGCTGATGATTATGATGGTGGTTGGTGATCGCATTCGCGATACAAAATTCCTTTCTCACACTATTATCATCATCATTAGCTTTGCGCAAAGCTCTCTCTCTCATTCTCTCTTTCTGAGAGAGAAGCCCGATAGGGATTCACTTGAGAGAGTGTGAATGGCAAATGGAAACACATAATAGCAGCAGTAGAAGTAAGTAGTTCCCTTTTTTAATATAAAAAGAAATCGAAATTATGTGTGGAAAGTGGTGTCTCCGTTATATAGATAGTTATAGAGTTTGAATGAATGTATTTTGGGGCGAGCGATGATGGGATGTAGCGTAATCATAATCATATTTCTGTGTAACTGTATTTCCCATTAGCAATAGCAATCCCCGAGTACATAAGATTATTATTATTATTATGTAAGCAGTTTAATATATCAGGGGAGTAAAGGAAAGTAGTAGGAGACGCGACAACGATATTTCTTGTTATAGAATCCAAGTAGGAGTATCTTAAGCTCATTTTCTTCTCGGAACAGTACATTTATTGTCATTGTCTCCTTTTCTATATCGCTTAAGGAAAGCTGATGAAGCTCATTGCAAGTGACAGAAAGAAGAGATGGAAGGAGGGAGGAATGAGAAAGCTATAATGTCATGCTATTACAGGATTTCTCATCATCAGAAATTCACAGCCCAAAATTCTTATCAGTTTTGTAAAATCTCGTCATTTTCATCATCAAGCTGAGGCTGTTGCGGCTGCTGTTGTGTGGAAAAGCAAAGAACTCGATCAAACGGAGACTGAGAAACGAATTGCTGCAGGTGGCGTTCTATAGTTTTTCTGTTTTTGACTCTAGTTAATTTGCTCGACAGAGAAATTGAAATTGAGATTGAACAGTGTTCATCATTTCAGACAACTTTTGTCTCCATCATTGCAGCTGGCTTCACTATTTTGGGGAAATTTTAATAATACAGATAGATAGAGTCGTGAAATAAGTTACTAAATGAATTCTCATCATCATCATCAAGATCAGAATCAATTCAGATATTTGAGACTGATTTGTGCAAAACAAGGGAATGGAATATGAGACAATATCAGACAAATTCTAAATAGGATGATCATTGATAAAGACATTATGAATGAGTACCAAACAGTAACAAGCAACAGCAGCTTCAATTTCATTTTGCTGTATGAAATCGCAATACTACGCCCATAGACATAAATACGACGCAATTCCATGTAATTTAAGATACCCGCTCAGTACATTTGTGTATTATTTGTTTATTCAATCAAGCTAGTTATTTGTCGTTCCCAAAGGTGCAACCCTAATTTGAGAACTGAAAGAGAAATTAAACAAGCTACTCTTCTTCCTCGTCACTATAATTTCCAGCAAGTAAGTTTAAAATATAAAGGAAAACGTATTTAGTCTGGAGGAAGACTTGCCTGCTTCTCTTAGAAGATCAAATTTAATTTACAAAATAGAAACTCTCCCGTCGTCTTCGTTTCTTCAACTTCTTCGAAGTAATAAGAGTAGTCTGTCAACTCAGCAATAAGTTCTTGAAGAAGCAAAGACGGTGGTGTCCATTTACAAATACTGAAAACTCCATCGTATAATAGTTGTAAATATTATTATGACCGCTTTTCACTTTCTCTTCAATCCGCTAGTTTACATGCAACGTCTTCATTATTACTGTGAGTAAGTAAAGTAGGTAGTTTGATAGCAGCAGCAGCAGCAGAAGATGAGAACGAAAGTAGTAAGTGCAATTTATAAAACGGAACTTGAGCCTCATACTTCAAACTTTACCAGAAACAGCCACATATAATATGATCCTTTCCGTGCTCCTTTCTATCGCATCATATCAGAATATCGTCGCTTCTCTGTATTTTCAACTAGGATCTGCCAAGCCAAGCTGAAGAAGAACCATGCAAGAGGAACAAACATGAACTTTCTTTACCTTCTCAAATAGTATTTTCTGGAAAGGAAAAACAAGAAGACAGAAAGAAGGAAGGAGAAGAAAAGGAGTCAGGTTACCTGTCTCATCTCATGGACGTACGTACGTACGTACGTAAGTAAGTAGGTACGTTGCGTAACGTAACAGTATCTACTCGTGCTTAGCATTTTAAAAATATTGCCGAGGCTCTCTTCTTGCCGCTTGCTTCTTTCTCTTCTTCGTCTTTCAGCTCAACTCAACTTACTTTTTAGGAGGAGAAAGAAGTAAGTTGCTGAGTAAGAGCATTTTCCAACAGAAAAAAAGCTTAAACTTGGAAAGAAGAGAGAAGAGAAACATTAATAAAATGTTTTTATGTAAATGTGCCAACTGTACGTGTGGCACTACACTTCTCTTCTGTTTATTACATAATTCTATTCTTACACGACGAGGACGAGGACGACGACTACTACGAAGACGAAGTAATTTGAAGAAGAAGCTTCCTACTTACTTCCTCTAAACTACATTTCTTGTCATTTCATAAGATGATTCGCCAGACTTGGGAAAAAGAGAAGATGGGAACTCAGTTTAAAATTATTCTGAAAGTGACTTGCCTTCTTCCTCTTCTTTTTCTTCTTCTTCTTCTTGGTCTTGCTTACGCGGCGGTTACTACTTTGCTCTCCCACTTTAATAAGAGTTTTGGAATAAGGCTTCCTTTCCTCTTCCTCTTAAAAGATCACAAGATGGAAGTGAAGAGTCGTAGTAGTGGTGGTGGTGGAGAAGCCCTGCTAATTTTCCTGCAGCTCGTGTGCACTCATTCTCATTACATTCATCGATCCACTTTCCCACTATATTATTACCAGACTGAAGAGAGAAACCAGAACAACTGAAGAAGAGTTTCCTTTTTCCTCCTTCTTTTCTCTTCCTCTCTTTTCTGAAAGTAGATCAGATTCTAAATAAAGCTGAATAGAAATAAGAGAATGAGAAAATGACAAAAGAGGAGACGATGGAACGAAAGTTCAGGGAGAGGAGAAGGAGAGCATAATACATAATAGTAAATAATTTATTAACATGTGCAAAAACATGTGCCCCAGTGCAATCTTGCTCTTTCTTTCTTTCTTTCTTTCTTCCTATTGCCGCTACAATTACATGCACAATAAGATTATGTTTTATGCAAAGTTTTTGCAAAACTTTCTTTCTTTCTTTTACATTTTGCTAAGATAAATTCGTATTTCGTATTCGAATCACCTCAACAAAGAAACGCGCAGAGCTGAGGCAACTAAACGATAGAGCAACATGATAGGGGCCATTCAAGTGCTTATCAGTTTCTTGTTTAGATTAAACTTGTATACAAAAACCAGAAAACAAATTTTGCTTCTTCTTTCTCCCCATTCTCATTTCTTTTCTCTGTTCTGCAAAAAGGAAAATGGCGAATCCTATTTACTTTTTGTGGTCCTTCTTTCTTGTTTGCAATTTTTTTACTCTTTCCCAAACAAAAATAACAAGACTACTATTACTACTGCTGCTGTTCACTATGCTGCTGTTATTGTGGGTTAACTATTTTGACCTAGTTAAAATAGAAAACATGAAGGACTATTAAGAATCTACAAGAAAAGAAGGAGGAAACGTGTTCCGGTTTCTTCTCTCTTTTCTCATTCTATTTACTTCTGCTGAAGTGAAAAGGAATACGAGGAAGGGAAAGAAGAAGAAGAAGAAGAAGAAAGAGGAAGTGGAATGAAATGAAAATAGAGAAATGCCTTCTCTTCTTCTTCGAAACTTCTCTATGAAAATACTTACAAGGCTACTACTATTTTCTAAAGTAAACCAAACGCGCTTATCTCTACTAATGAGTGTAAAGTAAATATTGCTAAAAAGAAGCAGATACAAAAGCCGTATTTTATTACTTTCCCATTGCCTTTGCTCTCTGCTTGTTGTGTAAAATTATACTACATTATTATACGTAGGTAATAGAAAGTTTTTAGAGTGAAATGGGTATAGTTTAGAGAAGTTATTCATTCGTTCATTCCTCATTCATTCCTTTTACATTTCGCCTCAGGTAAACAGATGAAGTGATGGATAACGACCAATTCACTTCTTCTAGTTCTCTTCATGCACAACAGTCAAGTCTACAGGAGTAACCCTACCATGATACAAGTAAGCGAAGAAGACGAAGCCCATGGAACATAAGGCACGTTCATAAATAGGTTGAATGAAATGAAGTTTAGGTTGCTTATATCCTTGTTCCTGCTGCTGCTGTATCGTAAAAATTTGCACAAGCTGACACTGTTTTTCCTTGTCTATCTCACTAAAACACGCTATACCCTTTTACAAGACATTTCCTGAATTATTTACACTCATTCGCATGCACTCCAACTACGACTAGAGTACAACAACTACTCCCAGTTCTATCGTTATAATATTGTTAGTGGTTTGGCTTGCCTTGGCTTATGTAAATAAAGCGGGAGATTGTCTATCAATTAATGTCACTCTTTGTACAGTTGATTTATAAAAATTAATCAAATTGTTCTAGCTCTGCTATGCTGCTGCTGCTGCAATGCAAAACCAAATCTTGATGTGATAAACTTATTTTACTAACGCGAATAAGTTTCTGTTGTGGTTCCTCCAGGGCATGTTCCTTTCCTTCCACCTCGCTGCTGTTTTCTTTCTCGATATGCATAATACATAATATCCATTTCAGTTCCCTTCACCTACCTTCTTCAATCTTCATAAAAAATATTGCAAAAGAGAAGCATATAACCAGGTTATTATGCAATAATGCAGATATAACGAAACTGAAACCAGTTTGCCTTTGCCACTCTACTCTCAAATGCAGTTTTTAGATTGGGTACCTCCAAAATCTCTGAAAGTTCCTCCAATCCAAACCAATAACCATTTTACAAGCTTTATAAGGTTATATGTTGAAGAAAACGAGAAAATAAATGCCAAAACTCTCTTATCAAACTTTCCCCATGAAACTTTCTTTTTTAAGGAAAATATGTTTACTTATAAAATTTGAACTAACGCATAAAGTCGTAACGTAACGTATATCGCACAAAATACCTACTGTATAATGCATTGCATCATTGCAAAACGCCAAATCACAGCACAGTTCGTTGCCCGATCACAAATACACACAAAACAGGAGCTCATTCCTTTCTACCAAGAAAAAGGATAAGAAGGATAATAGATTTCTTCTTACTTTCTTGTTTGGAAGAAAGATATCAGAATCATGCATAGATATAAACATTTTTTCATCGAAAATAGCCAAAACACGAAGCAATTCTCTTTGCTTTGGAATAGTAAGGCATAATATTTTCCAATCTGAATCAGAAAAAGGATAAAGGATTTCGTTAAGCACATACATATATAGTCCCAAGTATAGAGAAAGGGAGAAAAGAAAAAAGTTTTTTCCCTGATGAATCTGTTGAGAATGGGAAAAAAGAAAGAAGGATAATATGGAATGAACAATGAATGAAGAAATGTTTTTATGTTTTTGTACGGACGTTATTTTCTCAAGGAACAAATAACGTGTTGATGATGACGATGGCGATGATGACGATGATAAAAAAGAGCAGAAGAAGAGTGTGCGATGCTACTGTACGCTATGGCTTTATATTGAAAATAAATGTCAATGTATAAAAAAGAAGCAAATCCTTCTAAAAATGGGATGATAAAAACTGCATTATCCTTCTTCCTTCATCCAAATATATTTTCTTTTTCTTCTTATATAAAAAATGTTTCCTTTTTCAAAATTCAAAAGTGCTTTTGCACAACGTAACAAGAAAGAAAGGAAGAAAGTAAGAACCCATTCCGTTCTTCTTCTTTTCTATTTTTACACAATTTTCCCATTGCCTTCGACTTCGACGACCCAGGCAGGATCATACTCATATCCATATAAAAAAAATGGAATATATATGGATAGCTTATCTTTATTATTTTCTTCTACTACTTTCTTTTCTTTTTCTTCTTATTCTTTTATGAAGAAAGCAAAAAAAGCAAGATGTACTTTACTTGTAATAAGCCTGAAGAAACTCTTTGCAGAAGAAATGTACATTTTTTCTCTCTCATGCTTAATGCGTCTAAATGGGGAAACGAGCGAGAGAATCTTTGTTCCAAATTTCACACTTCAATGAGCACTTCCTTTTTATTTCGGAACTGGAGTTCCTTCCAAGTTCCTTTCTTTCCAGAAGAGTTTCTTATTCGTTTTCTTCTTTTTTACTGAAGAAATATGCACGCACATTACTGACATTACCTTGTTTTGAGTAGAGTTGAATTGAGGTGGTGGTGGTGGTGTTGGTAGTAGTGGCATAGCTCATTCTCTCATGTTCTTTATTCCACCTCAAATTCGTTCTCATGAACTATTCACAGGATGACTGTGTAATGCTGTACTACTACAACAATGCATTATTATTCCTCCGAAAGTAAAGTAGTTATCATGCAATTCCATTTTTTTCTATTTCTAGAGAGAAAGAAATAAAGGAGAAACCGGGATAAAAATCCAAAAAAAAGGATTTCTCATCAGCCGTACGTAATGCATGCTGCAAAAGCAATGAATGAAAAAGGATGTGTAGTAATATGGAGCCTGGAGGAGCCATCATGTATTTATGCACGGTTCTCAAATGTTTTCTCTCTCCTCCACCAAATATACGTTCCATTATTATCCAAAAGTGCTTTTTACAGTGGGAAAAAATAATGCATGTAATTTGTTGGAGGGCTGCTGGAAAAAGACAAAATGATGGAGAAAAGAAGAGAAAATGTTTTAAAGTGGGATGAAAATAGAATCATAGAAAATGGAAAGTGTGAAATAAAAAAACAAAATGGATTTCAAAAGGAAGTTGTTGACCTGATTTCGTATTCAAATTGGTTATTTAATATTATTATTTAAGATTATGTTTCATTCTTTGAATGGACTAAATAATGGAAGAAAATTATAAAAGTTTAATGTTTAATTTGATTCTCTTTTGAGTTCTGGCAGATTTGAAATTTGAATTGTATAGGAAAAAAAGCTTAATGCTTACCTGCACGAAGCTGGACATCTCTGCTAACGATGGTCCCCACGGAATTGGAAGCTATGCATCTGCAAATCATCCAAAATAGAGACAAATTTAAATCTGTAACGATAAATGAATGATGGAAAGAGGGCGTCTTAAATTATCTGTCTTGAAATTTGGGAATTGGGATATTATTCGTGGGCGGAGAAAAATAATGGAGCTCAATTCAATCGTAGCCGTTATCGTTTCTGGTCAAGCTTCTTGAAGCGAAAATCTATTTGTGTGTAGATCAATAAAATGGATCAAATTGACTACAGTATGGAACAAAGTGAAAGCGTGAAAGTTTCGCTCGCTCCTTATTTCGTTCCTTAGAAAATCCACCCACCCACCGCCATTCCATTTTCCAGCAATTGCAATTCCATTCCATCTACACTCATTGAGAATTCAACGCTTGTTTTTTACTTTGCGCCTTTGTGAATTGGGATATTTGCGATTGCAAAAAAATAAATGTTTATACAAAAAGACAGGCGATCGACCAACAACAGCGAATGGATTGACCGTGTATTACGCAAGATGACGGCCTTTGGATAAGCTCCAAAAAGAAAAAAGTTTTTTTAAGAAAAGAAAGATGAGTGTTATTTGAAGGGCATTGTGTGTACATAAGGGATTTTAGCTTAGCAGCCGTAGTGAGTGGTTGTTAGCCTTTTGGGCTAGAAAAAAGGTTGTCGTGTCGTAATAATAATAACAATAATAAGGGAAGTGCTCAAAGTCCTATTTTTTCAGCAGTGGAAAGAAAAAGGACATCAACATCATTTGGCCATTCACTACTAGACAGACAGATAAGTATAAAGTAAGTAAAAAAGCTGTCCTATATTTTTTCTTTCCAATTTTCTTCTTTTACAAATCTTCTTTCCAGCATTCCCAGATTTTTTTACTGCTGTTTAGCTATGTCTGGTCAACTGGAAATGGTAAAAGAAGAAGAAGTTCCCGGGAAAAATTTCTTTTTCTTGCTTACCTGTATGTAGCTGAGTGGACATCGGGACGAAAAGACTCGGCAGGAAATGGGGCAAAGACTAATGAACCATCGGAAGCGGAGGAGTATCGAAGTCGAGGTACTTCACTCAATGGACTACCATCTCCAGACGTCCACTGAATACTAGGTGGGGGCCTTCCCCTCGCTGAACAATTCAACCGGACTCCCAGCTCGTTAATGAACTCCACTTTGGACGGGGGCTCATCTGTAAATGTTGGCCCTTCCTCGTCGTACATACAATTTAGGCCTGAAATAAAGAAGAAGAAAAAAGGAAATTATTTTTCTTTAAAGGGAAGACTAAAGATTATTACCGTTCTGTTCAGATAAATTTTTTTTGGCTTCCTCTTGTCATTTTCTGCTATTTTGACAAAAAATGCTACCTTTTTCTTTCTTTAGCCGTTTCATTAAATGAAGGAAACAATTTATGCTGATTGTCTCCCGTTCGTAAAGAGAAAACCACACAGTGAGCAGTAAGCAGAACAAAATGGGGACACTAATTTTGCCAAAAAAAAGTATGACGAGCAAAGGAACAGCATAGCAGTAGCAAAACCATAACAGACGGAAGCTTTCATCAGTAATCATATATTTCTGAAAATTGCGCAATTCTTTTTTTGCGAATGAAATGCTTTTAGCACCGGCACACTGGCTAAATTACGTTTAGCCTACATTTCCCTTCCTCTTCCTCTAAAGAAATATAATGATAATGATGATGGTGGTGGTAGCATGCCGTAATGCCATCATATTACGTAATTAGAACACGAACGCGTACTCTCCATTCAATGCGGCGATGATGCTACTACCTCCACGGTTAGTTATCATCATCCGTGATCAATTTTTTATCATCATCACCTTTTATATCAAAATTCCTGAATCGTGAAGTGTAACATGTCTCATGTCTTTTGATAACGGTACGGAACACAGAGAAAAATACGGTCCATTTGTAACGACAATGATGATGATGATAATAGAATGAAATCAATTGATCGACTAAAATGAAAATGTCAAACAAACTTCTGTTGAGATAAACAGTGAAAAGGAAACATTTTGAATCTTGCCGCCCCTCAAAATGATGACATAAAATGGTCATTGTGATTTGATGTTTCCACTCACTTGGAGCTTAATGTTCCAGAACTCATACGATTGTCACAGCTAATTTAAGTTAATGGAGAGATGTGATTCCTGTCTCTGACTGAACTGCATGCAACTGGCTTGTGGAGAATCTGGATATGTTCAAATATTCCCACCGGACAGAAAAGATCACAGACATAGTATACTTGCCCTCAGTTACCAACCAATACGATACGATACAATGTATATCGCCAAAACACGGTCAAAAGGTGCCACGAAAATGTCAAAACCATACTATTAATAATTTAATCAAGAATCCTGTTTCATTCGGTGTAACCATCATTTTTATAATCAACGCCAGTTTTGTTGTTAAACTTGGTAAGTATTTATACAAACAAGTTATGCAAATAGCAAACGGGTAAACAAAACACAGAAAAGCATTATTTTGTATGCAAATTTTTCCAAGTGTTGCTGTTTTTGATGATGTCTGATGATGAAATAATGCAACTCATTTTTTAAAAATCTAATTTAAATAATGTCCATCATAATTTTGAATCGTTCCAGCCAAGTCATAACGAATCACCTTTTAAGGATTTGCATTATCCTTTATCCTCGCTCACTCACTCCATTTTTTATTGTTGTATGCAAATTCTAAAATGAATTACATGACTGTCTCCCATTGCCAAGCTTCAACAAACGGTAAAATTGGAGATTTATCGTTGCAAATAAATTTATTCTGCAAAATAACATGTCAATCTAAAGAAGGGCTCAAAGAATTCGCAAAAAGTAAGGTACATCAACATCATCAAATTTTTTATTTTCGAGAGCTCATGAATAGAATGACAGCAAAAATAATAAACTGTCGTTATATATCATTCATTCATTCATTCATTCATTGCTTACTTTTTATTTTCCTCGCAGGCTACGTAAAAACATTTTTTACCAGAATTATGTAAATTGTAAATCTTTTAAGAAGAGAAAAAAATGATGCTGCATTTCTGCTTCTGTTCTGCTGCTGCTTCTTTTTAAAATATTTATAACAAGAAACTCCACTCATTTCATTTCCCTTCTAGGCAGAGCAGAGAGACCCATTTTAAACAAGCTCTTCTGCTTCTTCTTTCTTTTTTGTCATTTTTTATTTCCTTGAAAAAAAACGTGAAGACACAAAGCATCCTATTATATAACTATCATCGTCCTCCCTTTCTACAGCTCATCGCATCATTTTCTTTTCTTTTTTGTTTTAAGGGGAAATCCGAAAAAATATGAATGAAACAAAAAAAACTATTTTATTTTACTGCTACGACACAAATTCTTTAAAAAATATAACAACATGGCATGACAGGGAGGAGAGGAACGAGTTTTCCTATATAAAAAATGTTTTTGCACATTCCACTTGGCTAAATAGAGCTCTGGAGGGAAGGAAAAATCCGAGTTCAATGAGAATTCCTCTTACTAGAGAATGAAGCAGGAGAGCAGTTTATTCTTCCTCCTCGTTACAAAACACAGCAAAGAAAGAAAGAGCAGAGAGTAAAAACTATTTCCATGTCCTTCTTTCTAAGAGAAAAAAAACATCATCATTTTCGTACTTTCTTTTCTGGAGGACATTATATAAAAAATCCGTAATGACATGCGACATTTCTTTTGCATAGAATAGAAGATATTGGCATTGCACTGCACTGCTGCTGTTGCTGCTTTACGTTTACGTATATTCCTTAGCCATATTATTATGGAGGGATTCCATTTTTCTTCTCTCCATTGTAAAAAACGAGGAAAACTCCCAAAGCTGGAAATAACAATGGGATAACTCCCCTCAAGACTTCCTCCGTCTTTCCTTTTTTGCATGGCATTATTGTTATTATTATTATGTCAGTGGATCCCTCCATCTGATCAGTAGGAAAAGAGAATAGAAGAAGAAAAAAATTCATTTCCCTTTAGAAAAAAGGAAAGAAAGTTGCTCCAGTTTCTTTTCTTCGAGTTTACTCTGAGGAGCACAGTCACAGTTTTTTTTTCTCTCTTTTTGAAAGAAAAAGCTGCTTTCCTCGTAAACGTGTTTATAAGAGGATAAGCGAAAACAACGAGGATTGTGGAAAAGGAACCCTATTTTACCATCATCTCTTAGTTCTTATTATATTTGTATACCAACCTCCTTCTTTTCTTTTTTCTTTTCTTCTCCTCTCCTATTTCGTCTTCCTTCCTTCTTTCTTTTTTATCCCTACGCACTTCACTCGCATATTTTGGATCGTAGAGTAAACATAATTTTATACATTTTTTCTATGTGAGTTAGGTACATACTTTTTTACGCAAAAACGTTGCTAGTATCGCTTTACAGAAGTAGTCTGTTTCCTTTCATTTTCAAGTCTGACGATGATAGAGAGAAAGAGAGAAGACGAGGCTTTCCCTTTTTCCTCTCTGTTGAAATTGAAGTTGGCGATTACTGCTACGACATGACTTGTTTATGCATAAGTTAGTGGAAAAGGAAAGGAACGACACAACAACGACATGAAAGTTATCTTCTTTCTTCCGTATGCACACAACACCGAAACAACTAAACCAGCAGACTTTCGAAAAACTATGCCACTTATGCCAATGTCTTGTCTTGTTTCTATTTCCTGTTCAACTTTGTTTACCCCAAAATTCAAAAATTTTAAATGTATGGTTAGAGTAGAAAAATGTATTTGGTTGACTTGCTCCACATTTCAGGATAATTTTCTTGCATCGCAAAAAAACTGAAAAGGTAAGTCTGAGACTCGGAGAGAGAAAGAGAGAGAGGAAGAGCGATTGTAAAGCTTTTCAAACTTACTCAAACATGAGTTGAGCTCACTCCTATCCAACACCGCACCAGCAAAAAGATGAGTTCTTCTTATTGCATTGGAATGGAATGATACATTACCATTATGTAACGTAAACTTGACAAAAATGAAAAATAAATAGTAAAAATGGAAAAACTAATAATAATTGTATACGTAGCACGTTCTCCTACTTCACGTGTCTCGTAGCAGTATTCCTTTAAGAAAAAAATGCCGGAAGGAAGGAAAAATGAAGGCACGCTCTTGAGAGTTGCATTGAGTTAAAGGATAAAGATGAAAAGGGTTTAAAGAGAAGGAGAGTGCGGTGCGGGTGGCTGGGTAGAAAGAAGATCTGTTACATAATCATACTCGTAATTTTTTGGCAAAGCTAAATAAAACGAGAAAAAAGTAGGAAGGAAAAGGAAGTAGAAAGCTGAAGAAAAAAAGAAGAAGAAGGGGAGTGTGCAATGTGCATACAAAATGAATTATGAAAACGTGTTGAAATGAGGGAGGGAGAGAGACACACACCAAACGCACGCAATACATTTCTGCGGCAAATCACATTATGATTATGCATTCAAGAATCACATCGTCGTGTGCTGGTGCTATGCTGCTTATATATGCTGGAAGCTAGGAATGTTCAGCAGCTTGTCAAGATGAATGTTTTTGATCTTGAGACATTATTTGCATATTTTGCATTGAGAGATTTTCTAAGAACCGTATTGTAATAGAAAATTTTAAGCTTAAATGCTTTTTTAATATTTTAACTCAGCTTTAGCTTTGCTTTACGAGAAGGAACAGAGAAAATTCCAGAATAATCCTTTTTGCTTGATTCGGATTATTGCGAATGCGATGCAAGTACGCTTTATAATGCGATCATTTGCATAATATTGCGTAACAACGAATGACAAGGTGTTGGCATCAACTTCGGAATTCATTCTCGTTAAAAGAAAATATTTTTGCACCGGAAAAATCAACGCGTTATTCCAGCAAATATGCAAATGTTTAAAATTCCACGTACTATTGAAGCAAAACTTGAGTTTTTTCTGTTTCTTCTTCGCCAGAATTAAAGAATAAGAAAGAAAACGTAAACAAAAATGTAATGCATATAAATACGATTTCCTGATTTATATGCAAATCAGATTGAATTTCATCAGCTGCGTGATCAAAAAATGTTCATGAAAATATTACATTAATATGCATAATAATTGGAGAATAGGAGACTTCAAGGACTCGAGTTCATTCGAAGCGACTCATTCTAGGTATCGACTGACACACAAGATTCATTTTACGCGCCAGATTTGAAATTTGAGATGATACAATTTCATCATCTTGCTTTTTGCCTGCCCACCTTAATATCACAAAAAATATTTCAGTTAGTAATTTCCAATTCCAATCGGGACGAAATTGGAGAATCAGGCACGTTGTTGCTTGTTCGCTTGCTTGCTTCCTATTTCACTCTATAATCCATCCCTTCGTTCGAAGTTCTTATCAAGCTTCATGGTCATAGTCATGAGCACGTGCAAAGATGATTATTCTTCTTTCCTTCTTTTTCTGCCTGAACAACTTCCTTCAAGAAGAAAGGAACTCAACTCAAAGGACCCCTCTCAGTCTCGTCTCCACATTCACACACACACCCGCCAATTCCACATAATATTCCGTTACCCAAATGAAATAGATAAGAAAATAGAGTGAACAAAATCTACTTCGTCTCCTTTTGGGAGAAATCTTCCTCTTTTCCCTTTTTTCTAGATTTCGATCGAACTCCTCCTTTTTCTCTGAACTTTTAGGTAAGTGTGAGATGTATGTGATGGTCAAGCATGTAGCATGTACAATGCTGCACGCATGCATTCGATCCATCCAGGCCTAAGCTTCTAGAAGAAAGATTCTTTTTTTCTTGAGAATTCCTTTCTCATGGCAGAGTTCACTTCTTACTTTACAAGAAAATGAAAGATTCGATCTGTGAAGTGAAGAGATGACCAGCGGCGATCCCCCGAATTACGAATGTGAAAGTTACCGTTTTTCTATTATATTATACTATAACATTATGGGAGTTTCCGGCTCAACACGTACTGAGGAATAAGCATCCAAGCATTTCACACACGTCACTGAGCAAATCAAGAGTATAGTAGAGGAGCTGGAGCAAAGAAGAAAAGCCAATCTTTATCTTCTCTTATAAAAAAAAAGATGGAATGCATAGAGAAAGAAGAAGAAAGCCGAAAATATTATGGACAATACATTTTTATCCCCCCAATTTATTACGAGGTCAACTAAAAAGAACAACGTTTGTGTGGATAATGATAATAATCTGTCGTTCAACACATCAGTCAAGCCACATTCTTTCTTTCTTTCTATCTCCTTTTATTTACAAATGGATGCCTAAAACCCATTCAGAAACAGTTGCAGAGAAAATCGAAGCTAATATGTAAGTAACAAAATAATGTATCCAAAAGAAAAACAAAATAAAAAGAGATTCGTGGCAATAGTTGCAGGGTTTCCTTATCCAAACATGGCTTTAAAGTAAGCTACTATTATATTGGTACAGAGCGAAAGTCAAAGTCAAACTCTACAAATGTTTGCGAATCTAGTATCCATGAGAAAGCCAAAGCCATATATGCATGTGTATAAAGTATAGAGCCACGAAATAAACAAAAGCGTAGTCTAAGCCTTCTTCGTCGTATAAATAAATACTTGCATTTTCAAAGATAGAAAGCTGGGCTTGTAGAGAAGCCGAGAGAGAGAAAAAGAGGCTAATAAAGTTTGAGAAGGATTGGCTATAGAAACTCCACAACCCTTCATCCTTTATTTCCCACAAGACTTCTACCACCAACAAAACCAGCCTCACTTTCACTACAGAGCCAATCCTTTAGTGCTTTCCATCTTTGAAAAAAAGTTATTTCCATTCATTTCAGCTCTAGTACGCATTGTTTGTATAAATTTTTGAGGCTACTGAGTGGCAAGTCACAACTCCAAATAAGAACAAGACGAAGTTATGCAATGATTTTCGTGATTCATGCAAAAATAAAGGAATGAAAATCTTTCCAGCCAAAATACAGACTCATATTTACACTCTCTCTTTCGTTCTTTTTTTTTACTAAAACAGGGAATTTCTACTGCTACTTTATGCAACAGCAAAAAAAGGAAATGCCATTCGGCAGGCTACTGCAATCAAGAATTCATTTTAATGGAACGGCACACAAACTCTTTCGACTGTTATAAGAGAGCTTATTTTCTCTTGGAGCTTTTTACTCACAACAGAATAAAAGGCCATTGTCATTCAAGCCAAATAAGAAAAGCAAGCTAATATATAGTAAGTAAGTTAAATAAGGCTTCGACATGAATGGAGTAAAGTGGAGAATGGGGCTACTATTTACTCACTTATCAAGGAGGATAAAAACGGGAAAAGACAATGGCAATGGCTTTGACTTTTTTTCTCTTGACAAGAAATTGTTACTGCAATGCTGTCATTGCTTGGTATTGTTTCTATTGTTGCTACTCATGTTTCTGTTTCCACCATAATGGCTACGTCTTGCCCAATTCCAATTTACTACAAGTCTCTAAATAAAAAGCCTGCCAATCGAAGAAAAGACGCAAGAATCTTCGAATTTTCATTGTTTTATATAAGAAAAGGAGTCAAAATAAAAATTTCAAGAGGTTTTTTTGAGAACGTTGAACATTTTTTCCTTAAGTAGACCTTGAGAAACGACAAGTTTGAAAAGGTCTACCGCTGCTGCTGCTGGTTCTCCAAATAAGTCTAATGCCATGAATGCTTTATGTCTTTCCCATTCCTGTCTTTTGTTCTTCTCATGCATATCCCAAGTAGTAAAAATTCCAAAGTGACGGAGAAAGAAATGAACGAGAGAAAAGGAAACACGTGTAGATCACGCATTCGGTTTTCAGTCCCGTTCAAATTTTTCTCTTTCTTTTCTATTCCTTTTCCTGGGAAGAAACCATTCTTCCAAGAACTAAAAAAATGAACGAAGAATGAAATAACGCAGAAAGGGACGGAAAGGAAGGAAAAAGAAAAGTCAACATGCAAAATACATTTGCCTTTTGCCTATATTTTATTATACGCAATTTTCAACGGTTTTTCCTCCTCCTCCTCCTCCTCCACCACTTACACTTTACTACTCCCCGGAAATAGAGAAAGAAGAACACTGACGGTTTTAACTTTTACAGAGACACTGTTACTCTCAAACTTCGTAGCAAAAAAACTCGCAGTATACTCACGCAGTTTGAGATTCCGATCATAAAAATATGTACTACTACTCAAAAAATCATTCAACGTTCGACAACCATCTACTAAAATCCAAAATATAACAACAACACATATGAGCAACTACATAGCAAAAAATATTAAAAGGAATAATGTTACGTAATATTACTTCATTTCATACTGTTTTACAGTAGGAAATGGTAGGGAGTAAAAAAGAAGGTGCAACCAAAACGGCAAGAACAGTAGTAAGCAATCAAAACCTTTTCCTTGCTATTTATTCCTTCCTATAAACTAATGTGTTATTTACAAATGGGTGAGAGAGGAAATTATTGACCTATCTCCAGTTTTTATGCGGCTCTAAATTCTCCTTTGTTATTGCTCGTTTCCCAGAGCTCGTTATAGTTATGGTGGGCCATATCGTGACTCCCTTTTTGACTGCTGTGAAACCGTATCAGATTGGAAAGATAATGGTAGTAAAGCTGTGCGTTATTACTGGGTATCCACAGGGGCGAAAAAACTAGTACTGTTCTTTGTGGTGGTGGTTTAAAAGAAAGGAGGAAAAAAATGAGGAGTGAGTGAGTGAGTGGGTGAGAGTGAAGCCGAGCCGAGATCTAAGCCGCTCGTTACGAAGGTTTAAAAGGATCGTATAATAAAAATGAGTAAATACTGTGAGGCTACACGCTTAAGTAAATAACCTAGGTAGTTATTTTGCTTATTTCTTTCTTTCTACTTCTCTACTCCTGTGCTTTGTTTTGTTTTCTTTTTATTGTGGAGGAGTAATAGTGAGTGAGAAGGCAGCAGCTTGAGCGGATATAGAATTTTTTTTAAAAAAAGGAACACAGCAATGCAATGTTCAATGTGCGCTGCAATGTCAGAATCATTATACTTATTGCTCATTCTTTTCCCTATTAAAGGAGGCTTTTATGATTCTCAATAACACAAGGGCTAAAAACTACTTTGACTTGACTCGAGGCTCGAAGAGAACAACTGGATTCCTTTTACTACAGGGAAAGGGAAAATAAATGAAGATAATGGAATGGCATTATGGCATATTTGTGTTTGCTTTTCGGAGAAAAAAATACTTTCTTCTGAAGTCATTTTTTTCTGTCTGGTTTTTTTGGTTTGTCTGCTGCGGCGGCAGAAAAAAGGGCTCTGCTGAATGAAACACTAAAAAATAACAGAAGAGCTGCAGCGGCAGCAGCGGTATAGTAGGCTTTTAAGGTTGAGGATTTTTCGTTAATGGTGAATGAATGTATTTTGATTTGCCCTTAAACTTTTGATTCTGATGATGATGATGTGATGCTGCTGCTCAGCTTTACTCACAGTTCACTTTCTGTTAGAGTCTTCTACCCTTGCCTTTGTATATAGCCATGTAAGTATTCATGTCTGGTATATTTCGACTAGGAAGGAAAGAGAAAGAGAGAGCAAGATAGCGGCTGCTGTAAAACTGCAGAAGAGTTGAGTGAGTAAGAGCAGGGCCGTTGTTGATGATGTCGATTGCTCATTTATTGTTTCTGAGCCTTTTCCTTCTTCCATTCTTTTGTACGTTTTCCTTCACTGCTTTCCTAACGAACTGATATCGCTGCTTTCAGTGCCTTTTACTATTCTGTTGCTAGTTGCTGCAGTTAATTCCGAGAAGTGGAAGTCTTCCTCTTTACTTTATTTAGCTACAGCTGGAAAAAGAGATAAATACAAGAAGAACAGAACAGAAACCAAAAATTAGAGAAAATATCACAAAAGTTTGGAGCTCTTCTCTCTCTCTCTCTCTTTCGCCTTCACATCCAATCAGTCTCAAAGAGTCAACAGAAAAGAGAACAGCAGCAGCAATAGCAGAGCAAAACGACAAATGAAAGCTTCCTCGCTGATGAAAGGTCAAAAGAAGTAAAGTAACAGTAACAAAAAAACTTTTGATTTTAGAAAGTAAACAGCTTCTCTTTTCCTACCATAACCTATGAAGCTACTATAAATAGTGTAAGTAAGTAAGTATCTAACTAGCTCTTTCTCTGTTTTTTTTGGTAAAAATTGGTAGTAGAAATGAGGATGAGTCACGTATTATATGAATGAATGGTGTTATGTAACAAATGAGACAGGAATGTGCTCTCCGGGTATTAATACTGTCTGCTTTTTTGTGAGTTTGCCATTGCCACACGGAAGTCAAGTCAATCCCACACTCCTCATTGCCATTGCTAGAATTTGCTGCTACTGCTGCTGTGGAGGTGCGGTGCGGTGATAGTGTTTGGCTGGAGGAAAGCAAGTTTAGTTAGTAAAGTAAATGATGAGGGTTCATTCTCTCTTTTTGAAAACGAGAAATTATTGGGATAACATAACATAACATTCCGGGTTTTTGTTTTTAGCTTTACTTTACAACTCTGAAAAATAGTCTTGTGTTGGCAAAGCTAATCATCATTACGGACGAACTTACCAACCCCGCGTACTTCCGTGTACTCTTCCAATTTAAAGAAAAACGAAACTACTGCATTAACCTGAGCAAATTGAACTAAAACTGAAACGACGTAAAATGAAAAAAAAAACTTTTAATGCCTGTCCTCCACCTCCTACGCTCCCTCCCATCACCTCTCCTGTTTCCTTCCTTTCTAAATAAATATTCCTATTCTTTCCGCAAACAAACAAACAAGCAAACAAATACATCGTAGTTGTAATTCCAACCCCTTAAAAAATCTATATCAAATTGCGTACCGCTTGATTTGGGTTGGTATTTCGAATGATGATGATGAGGCTTACTCACTGGCTAATTACGGTAACCCAACATTATTACTAAACATGTCAGCTCGTATTACCGCATTACCATTGGCATTTATTCCCATCTATGCATTGGTCGTGATGACAGGAGTTGCACTAGTAAATGAATTCATTAGGTACTTAGTTTCGCTACTGTACTTACTTGTCTTTATTTTTAAAAGGACACCGCTTTTGCGCCTGCAGTCTTTTCACTTCTTCTGTAACTTGATGGGACTAACAGAGGAAAATATTTTGGGAAAATTACGGCAAAACCATCTTGTAGCATCGTACTGAGAAAATTTAACAGATCACCAAAATACCAGACAGGAAATGGCTTCGGCCGCACCATACTTCTATCTGCTTTTTCTCAGCTACCTAATCTTTCCAAAATACATTTCTCATACCTGTCGTTTTTCAGTTTTTCAGGATCTTCTTCTGACTCGACTCGATCAAATGAATAACTTGACCAAATGGAAAGTCATTTACTTCGTTGCAACAGAACTCCCACCGGAATATAGTTTTTTTTTCTTTTCATTTTTCTTTTTCGTGTGTCCTGTCCTTTTCTTCCTTTTCTTTTATATATTTTTCACCTTGGCTTTTTTCTTTAGCTCTAAAGAGAGATCTTCCTTTTCTTTTTTTCTCATCATCATCATCATCATCATCACCAACACCATCATTTCATCTTCTTCGCCACTTTCTTTCCTTAGTAGAAAAAAGTCCTCTTTCTTTTCTCCCACTTTGCTCACTCAGCAGCAGGGACAAAAAACATTGAAAACGTGCAAAGAATTTTTCTTTCCCTTCACGCACGTTTTCTTTCACTTTATTTCTCCATCAAAGGCAAAGGGAAAAATTTTTTCTCTCTCCCTCTGGATATAGCTTACCATTAACTTTTTTATTCAGAGGGAGAAAGTGAGAGAGAGAGAACGAGCGCTTTTCTTCTTATAAGAAATTTAACTTTTTCTATCATCAACTACTTCACGTGAGGAGATGTAAGAAGAACAAGCTGATGTTGGATACAAATTCCTCATAAAAAATAGTTTCCTTTTTTACTTGGAAGAAAATGCCTATCCATCTCCCTTCTCCTCCTCCTCCGCCACCTTTTCCTTCTTTTAACTTTTTTCTCCCAAAAAATGGGCGATTTCTCTCACGAGTCTGTACTTTCCTCTATTTTCTCAAAGTGTAATGGATATGCGGACAAGAACAGAACACGACTTCTTAAATAAAAAGGTCTTTTTCGTTTTTTCTCTCTCTCTCTCTCTTTCTTTTACCAAATTTATATATTTTAGAGAAGAAAACAAGAAAGAAATATGCATTTAATATGCATAATATTTACCCTGCTGTTATGTTACGCAAAAAACGTTACACGTTCATATATAAATTTGTGAGTTAAGTTCACTTTCTATTACACCATAACCTCTGCACGTCGTTTCATAACCCTTCTTCTCCGTTTTCTCTTCCACTTATTTAGTTAAACATAAACATCAATACCAGAGTGAAACTAAAATCATTTAAAAAAGTTAAACACGTCCACGAGCAGAAAAGGAAAATAAGGAAAAGAATTTGAGAAATTTTCTTCTCTCTCCAGTTTCTTGGCCTTTCCACTCCACATCCTGCCCCTTCCGTAAAAAAGGCTATACGAGTAAGAGCTTGGATTGGAGTTGAGAGACTTTTAAAGAAGGTGCAAACTTAGTGGAAAAAATGGGCCGTTTTCTTTTTTTTATCTTTACGCTCTGGCTCTAGAAGAACATGACATGAGCTAACTTACACAAACTCTCGAGAGTTGTACATATTTCGAAGGAAAGGAAAATGTTGTTTTTAGTTTGGAGAGGACAACGACGCCACAGCAGCAGCAGCAGAAGAAGAAGCAGTAAACTAAGCACATGCAGAAAAAATCGCTGGTTTGGCAAAAACTTTTTTCTAAAGAAGGAACACTCGGTTTTGGTCTCCTCTTTTTCCTTCTCTGCTTTTGCTCTCATGAAAAGAGACAAGAGAATGAGAGAGAGAGAAGGAAAGTATGTAAATGAACCTGAGAGGGAACTTCATAGTTTTCCTCAGCTTTTTGCTTCCTTCTTATCAGCAGGACAGTTTTTTTAAAAGCCAAGAGCAAAAATACATCAGAAAAGCATAAGCATAACATAACATAAGCAAAAGCATTATGCATGACATAATAATAAGAATCGGTTGGTTTCCTTCTTCCTTTTTGCTCTTCTCTCACACAAAAACTTATTTTCATCTTTGTTTTTTCTACTTAGAACTCACATTTACATATCATAACGAGTCAAGTTAAGTGCAGTTTTTTTTCTTGCTTAGTTTTTTCTGTCTTGTCTTTTCTCCTCTTCCGAGAACTTCTTCCTTCTTCTTATGTTTCTACAAGCCAGGGAAAAACTATGCAGATTCTCTTTCTCTGTGTATTTTTTTGTTTTGTGTTTCGTTTATTCTTTCAACACTGTAGCTCGTACCGTACCTACGCATAAATATGAAATGTTTCTTTGTAAATCTGGGATTGTGTCGACCTGTCAAGTTGAATTTCTGCTTTTTCTGTTTCTCATCCCATTCATTTACTTTTTTATAATACCATACGAGTCAAAGTTTTTGTCTCACTTCTTGCTTAAAACATGGCTCTGACTAGTGTGACTCTGACAGGAGGGGAAAAGTTCTCCATTTTCTTTTTGTAATGATAATTATCATTAGTGAGTAAAGATGCTTCATAATCACAAAAGGAAAATATTTTTTGAAAAAGGGATCGTTTCAGTTTCAAGAGAATATCAAAGAGGAAATGAGAAAAATATTTTGTTTGAGACTTTTTTGTAATTTTTTGTGAAATGTTTGAAAAATGTTGGAAGTGAAAGATTAGCAGTTTTTGGAAAGTATTTTAGTTCTTACGTATGTATAGCATTCCCATTATCAATATGAAAAACAGAAAACCCAGCAGGTTTACAAATGAAAAAAGATAAGATCAGAAGAAGCATTTGGAATGCAACTCAGCAACTACTTTCGTGACTCTTCTGTCTTTCCTCCCAAAGATTTTTTTATCAGTAGAGCTTTTGTGACAAAAAAGTTGAAATACTAATCAAAGCTTTGAGTAAAGATAAGTAAAGGGAGTTCACTTTATATCTAAATGGAAAGAGAAAAGTTTTTTTTCTTTCATAAGAGAAAATCATTATGATTCCTACCTGCTCCGATGACGACGACATGCATAGTCATCATCATCCTAACACGATAGGGTTGTTATCTACTATTTAGCTTTATGCATAATAATCAGTTGCTGAAACTAAACTTTGCTTCTCTCTCCAGTACAGAATATTAAGGAAAAGTTTTAGAAACGAGATAAAAACAAACTTTTACTCTTTCCATGTCCGTTTTTAGAGCCTATCGTTTCCTCTCGTTACTGTTAGAATACAGATGACCGGTCATTTTCTATTTGTTTTTTGTAAAAAACGCCGGAATCATTTAGTAGAAGTTTTTTCTTCCGGTTTGTCCACCACTCTTTCGATTCTCTTACAAAAGTTTTGACCAAGTCATAAAGTCTTAAAAAAGGACTTGGTATTCAATGTCCTCTGCGACTGGTCACCTTTTGATTTCCAAAAAAGTAAAAAAAAATACTTCGAGATAAAGAGTTGAAGAAAAAAGTTTCTAATTTCAATGTAAAAAATGAAAATGAGGAGGGAGGGGAAAAGTAGAAAATATCTAGAAAGAAACTTTAACTTCTCTCGTTGGCTGAAGGTTGGCGAAGTAGTGGATTTATAAAAAAAAGTAAAATTGAACTTTAACATAAAAATAAAAACGATGCTCTACGAAGAACTCTGAAATGCCGAACCGAAAGAAACTATTTTTCTGCTTATTTTACAAGTCCGTGTCTCGCATGAGAAGTATCCACTGATTAAAACAGGAAGTGACTACAGCAGCAGAAGCAACTACAAAACTCGGGTCCAAACGAGAGCGAAAGAGTCCACTCATTTTACAATCTACTTACTTGTTGGAGGAAATACCTTCTTCATTCCACTTCACATTATAATAATAATGCTCTTGCCTAGCCATAAAAAATTATTAAAAGGCTGCTCTTTCTTCTCAAAAGTAGGCTATCTTTGTAATAGAAAAGTCCCCACTGAGAGTTCTAGCAAGTGATCTTATTTATAAAGCGGGACCTGAACTAAGCAAAGTTCCTATACTATTTCTTCTCATGCGTAAGTACACAAATTCCGAGATTCTCTTCACAAAAGACTCACTCTAAGACTCTCCTTTCTATTACTTTTACAGGAAATTATATAGATTTGGCTCCACACAACAATTTTTAATGCAAACAAAAACGAGCTTTATTTTTTTATTATCACATAACTACTACTTCTACTGCTATGCTGCAGTACAAAAGGAAAAGAGCTGAAGAGAAGCAGTAAAACAGGGCTATGCATGGATGATCAAGCTTTTGTTTTCTCTTTAGTTTCCTCCTCTTCAAAATTATATTTCTGCTCTAGATTATCTGCAGCAACAGCAGCAGCTCGTCATCATCCTTTTCCCGTTCTCTCTCCGTCTTGATCTGCAGCCTTCATACAGGAAATATTAATCCTTCTTCTTTTTCTTACGAAAAAAAACAACATTTTTTTTTTACTTTTCACTTGTTTTTATAGTTTTTAACAAAAACAATTTCATTTTTTCGGGTTGAACAAAGATTTTTTAGTTATGGTTAGGTAGGTACTTCTACCCACTTTTATTCATCTCTTCTTTCTCTCTTATTATAGCTTTGTTGTTGTGTTTTTGTTAATATTTTCCGATTTTCTCTTTACTCTCTCTACACAAGGGCAGAGAGTCGGCATTACTCCTCTCTTCCTTTCAGTTCAAAGCTTTATTTTGTTTTACGTAGGTAGTTTTAGTTTTGTAGTTTCTGTCTCGTTGGTTCTCCTCACTACTGCTTTTACTACGTATGGTCTATTGTTTTCTTTTCATTTTTTCCTACTTTTTGTTTTTATACGACCCTCTCTCTTCTTCTTTTCTCCTGCCACCAATCCTTTGTTTCGTTATGCATTATGCACGAGATGTTTTCTATTTATTTTTCTATGCATTCTTCTTGTTCTTCTTCTTCTATCCAAAATAAACTTTCAAACTCTTAAATTTTGCAGTAGTAGCTGGTCAGTAAACAAATGAATTTTTTTCTCAATAGTTCTCCCACTCTTTTTTGTACCTCGCAATTGCGACTCCACCATAAACAAACGGCAGAATAGCAGCGCGGCCCGTTCTATAAAGTATTATTCAACCGTAAATAGTAAAATGCAGTTTTTACAATAGAAAAATAACGACGGTAGTAGTTGTTTCTATGAACCGTAGCCAGCCACAGAATCCAATTCATTTCATTCATATTATGTAACGTAACTTATAATATATGTGCTGGTGTATTGTACTATAACAAAACAGTCCGAACCCGAGCAACAAATTTAACAATTTTTACAACAAACCGCTTCCAAAAAAGGAATAAAAATCATCCGTTTTTAGCCCTTTTCCTGACGTAATTTGGAGCATGGCATTTATTTTGTAGAGAGGGAGAAAGAGAAATAAAGAAAGAAAACGTATAATTTTCCGTTTCTTCCCATCACATGCCGCAACATAGAATCGCAGCGGCTGCCACTCACTCACTCCTTGAGCTAAAAAGGAGAGGAAGTCAATGTGCATGTTAAACTGTGTAAATATGTATGAGCCTGTGAAAGTATTTTTTGCATTGCAATTTGCAATTTAGTTTTTCCAGTACTGCAGACTGTTGCTTACTTGCTATTTTTATTTAAATAGCTAAAAGTAAGTTTTTTGGCGTGCTGCTGCATTCTGTTTTCTGTCTAGTAACATTTTCTATTTCACCATTTCTTCTGCTATTACTGACTCTTGAGTTGCATTTATGTACAACTTACAACAACGTATCATTTTCTCTCCTAGTTTCTCCATTTCCAGTCATGTAGAGAAGACTTAGAACGTGGAATAAGGAGCGCAGCGGAATGTATGTCTTGTCCAAAGCCCTATAATAATAATAATTTTCTCGAAGTGAATTTAAATTTCCTTTCCCTCCATTTCCTTCTAAAGAGGAAAATGAAGAGAAAATGGAGTAAAATTTCATTCCATTCCAGTCCACCAACACCACCACCACTACACAACTACAACCATTCTTTCATTTGTTTATTACTGACTCTTGAGTTGCATTTATGTACAACTTACAACAACGTATCATTTTCTCTCCTAGTTTCTCCATTTCCTGTCATGTAGAGAAGATTTGGAACGTAGAATAAGGAGCGCAGCGGAATGTATGTCTTGTCCAAAGCTTTTATAATAATAATAATTTTCTCGAAGTGAATTTAAATTTCCTTTCCCTCCATTTCCTTCTAAAGAGGAAAATGAAGAGAAACTGGAGTAAAATTTCATTCCATTCCAGTCCACCAACACCACCACCACTACACAACTACAACCATTCTTTCATTTGTTTAAAAACCGGATGGACAACAACAGATAGATAGAAAAACAGATGACTCCTCCTGAGAAAATCATAAAGCTCACTCGTGTTTCATTTCATTATGGGACTTCCTTCATTTCTTATTCAGTCTCTGTCCAACTACAACCTAGAGCGACGAAGAAATCTATGCAAAGGAAAGGATTGGGTGGGGATGATGATGATACCTCTTTAAAGCTTTTCTGCAGTCTTTTTTGCTTAGTTTCCATACCATAGCCAGCTGCAGTTATTCACCAGATGAGCTTTCTTTTTACTTTTCACAGGAAATTTCGAGTTGAGACCCTTCTTTTAGAAAATATGTGCGTGGCTCTTACATGAAGGTCTGTCTGGTCTCCTGAACTGAACTGAAAGTGAAGAGTGGAGGAGAACGTGGAAGGAAAGGAGGGCAGGAGACCAACCCAATATCATGTTGAATTTCCATCTTATTATTATTCCTCCCGTCTCGATTGTACTCTTACATACTTTTTTCTCTTCTCCTTTCTTGAGAAGAAGGAGTCTTCTAAACTAAAATAGTGAGCTTTTGCTGCTTGTCTCCTTCCCCTGTGAAATATATTTTTTGAGATTTCACAAAAAAAAACTCGACAAAAGTTACAAATTACCCTTGTT
>JAHZNJ010001372.1:0-18897 GCA_027744475.1 Lepidocyrtus cf. sotoi NNG-2020 | reverse complement strand
TGCCATCGCATGGCATCATTCCAGCAACTTTCATTTTCATTTCATCCAGCGAAAAAAAGTCCAAAAAGGATACTACAAACGAAAAAATCCTTTGTTATGTTATTTTCTAAATATGGTGGTGGTACGTTACTTGAAAAAACAAGAAAAAGATTTTTCTGTTCACTCATGCAAATTTAAATTAAATTAAAACAAAAGTGAACGCAAAAAAGAGAAAACGAAACAAAAACTAAATTGAATTACCAAACAGTGAGCAAACAAGAAAGGAATTAAAGGACTTCTTCTTCTTTTATTAATAATTATTTCATAAGTTTTTGGATATAATTTTATTCTGTATAATTATTTTAGCGATGAAGTTTCATCATACTCCCTGACTGAGAACAAACGCAAATGAATATATTTGAAAAAGTAATAATCTTAACTCTTTCTTACTTACTTACTTACTTACTTAAGTAAAATGTAATCTTTAGTAGAATAGGTAATTACAGTCATTTTTATTACACTCGTAAATTAATGGTACAATTAAAGTAATAAGAATTTTTAAAGGGAAATTCTTCTTCTAAACATTTTGTGATTGTTATGCCATGCCATGCTGTTTTTACAACGTTGTTGTAGTCGTTGTAGATTGTTGTTGTAGTAGTATGCTTATTATTATTAGACTTTTTGTACCCCTTTTGCTTTGTTTTTTACTTTTTACTATCGAACCCCCTTTTCTACTTACGTAATACTACAGAGAACTGCTTTGACTGGAAAAGTTTTTGGCCTGAATCTATTCTGAAGGTAGGCGTACTTACTTACGTAACTTACTCTAATAATGTAACTAATCAATCACTACTAATAACAATAATAATTGCATTTTTACCCCTTTCACTCAATCAAGTAGCTCGTTTTTACTTTAACAATAAAAAACTTCTTTTTACAATAATATCTTCTTTTGTATACTAAAAAAATTATATATTCCCCGAACTAATCATGATTATGATGATTATTGTATTTTATCTAGAAAAAATTATTGATTGAAAAAATATCTTTTTCATCTTATTATCTCTCTTGATAATTACATTATTTAAATTGAATTATTCAAAGTGATGATGATGATAAATATTTGGGAAGATAAGCAATGCAATGTTTTCGTGTATTTTTCTTCTCTTTTCCAGACTCCAGTAGAGCAAAACTTCATCTTCCTGAGTTTGATACAAATAAGCATAATGACTTAACTTGACAAAGCAGTTGTTGATTGATCCTGTCATACTATTACCTCTCTGCTCTCTCTTCTTCCTGTTCTTCTTCTTCTTCTTCTCTGTCTGTGTACCGCTCCTGTTACTGTGCCGCTACTCTCTGATAAGATAAAAAAATGATGCTGACGCTGTGCTGCTCTGTCGCTCGCTGTCTCTGTTGTTGCCACTTCACTTTCGATAGTCAATATTTTATTATTATTATTATCATTACCATTATCATTATTGTTATTGTATCGGCCTTTCCTATAAATATTTTCTTTCATTTTTTTTTAAATATTTTTTGTTATTGTATTTTATTTTTTGTATTTATTATTCTTATTTAAACGTATTTGTCAATGTCAACGTCAACAGTAATCATATATTATAAAACTATATTATATTCGTCCTCTGCGCTTGCTTCCTTCTCTCAGAATGCTTTATTTTTTATTATTATGATTATTATGTGTCATACGTGTACGTTCCTGTCATTGTCATTGATTGATTCAATGTGATTTTTCTTCATGAAGAATGCCTCTGTTGTTGAATTATTACGTATTTACGTGTATTTATATAACACATTAGAAAATTGATTTAGGTTCGTTCGTTCAAAGAAAAATAAGCTCCCGGTAAACGTTAGAAAAACGGGAGAGGTTGTAGAGTTCCTCGGTTGCCTTTTACTATAATTATATTGCTCATCATCGATCGATCGACATCGTGAACACTACTACTAAAACTTGATTAAAAAGAGGTAAGCGTACTTACTTAATACTACTATACTACTACTGTATAATATTACATAATTTTATCTAGTTATTACGTAAACAACTTCCTTCATTTTATGGGATCCATCTGCGTATGAAACGAAGGGAATATTTCCTTCTTTAAAAGTTTGGAAATATTTTACGAAATTCTTCGGGGAAAGTATATAAATTCCAAATATACATTTTCAGAAATAATAAAAAAAACTTTTTGTCTTATGAATTAACCTTAAATATTCAAGTGCATTTTAAAACTTTACGGGGCGTGATTTAACGTAACGTAAAATGTAAATTCCAAATATATTTAATAATATATAACTATTTAACTATTAATTAAATTAATTAGAAGTAAAACGGATGATAATTCCGTAGTCCATTTAATCTGCTACAATTTCAACTTTCGTGTAGCTTTGCAATTTCCAGATATTTTACGCCGATCTACAGCAAGCCAGATTAAGATGATATGAAAAGTATCGTACTCCCTAATTGCTGCATGGATAATGACTAATTTATTGCTAAATTTTAATTGATTTCAAGGAAATAAATCGGATACATAAATCTAAACTCCTTAATCCCAATTATAAAAATATAAAGCATCTTTACAATAATACCCCATTAATAAAGTTACAAGAATGAAGAAACATTTCAGCAATGAAATTACCTTAAAAAACTAACAAACAAACAATAAATAACATTTAAAAGAAGAATAATTAATTTACTTCACGTTTTGCCAATTACCCCAACCCCAACATATTAGCAGAATTATCCAATCAAAGTTTTTGTTTAACAATTCCTTCACAGTTTGTCAATTTTATTGCTAATTCTTCGTACTTACTTATCTTATTCTAATCTACTGACTGTATTAATCCAAGAAAAGACTTGAGAGATTTGCCATAAATTCAAAAAACAAAAATATTACATCGTTTAGTAAGTAGACGTCAGAAAGAATAATAATTCTTTTAAAAAATCATCTCATTATTTAAGTATGTTAGTTTAAGAGAGAATTCCAAATGAGGTTTACAATCGCAATCTCTTTCTCTTACATAAATAATTTTAGAAATAAAAGCAATATTTTTTACTAACTGCCAACAAAACGGGAAATAACAATACTAACACAATACTATTCTTAGATTTAGATAATTTTGTAATAAAAGCGATCACTTCACAAGAAAATAATTTTTGCATAGAATAGAATGATGACCTTGCAATAATAATCCAAGATTTTTTTTCTCTTCAATTAGCAATTTATTCAAACACTTTCTCTCGTTATTAAACTAGCATGACATGGTACACTAATCATATCAATTAGTAATTCTTAAAAAAACAGTAACAGTTGTCTAACCAAACCTAAACCCGCATACTTTGTTCAAACTTCAAACTCACTTCGCCTCCATAAATATTCCTACCTAAAAATTATTGGTCCTTCTCTTTAGAATGGGCAATAATATTAGTCCAAAAGCAAAAGCACACATTTCCCCTCAATCAAATCAGAATCAGCAACAAAACCTCATAGACTCTTAGCTAGATAGATAGATAAACACCATTATAGATAGACAGACTCAATCCTTCCTTCATCTGAGGATGTTTACCTTTTTAACCAAGTCTTACCTTCAGAGAAAAATAATACGCCAATTGACTTTTTTAACGGTTTTAGGGAACGCGTTTTTGTATCTAATCTAAATCAATTAATTACTAATTAACCTTTTCATATTAGCAGTTTTTTATACCTTGAACTGTAGATTTTAGCAGAAAAAAATATTACGTACTAATACATAATACATAATCCCTTACTAGAAAGACAATACATTTCCCTTTTAACCCTTCTATAATAAATAATAAATCAATAATAAAATGCTCCGGTCCGACAAGCAGAGATTGCGTTGATACAATTTGGCAGACAAGCATAATTCGAATAAAAATATTTGATACTTCTTCTTGCTAAAAATGCCTACGACTATACATAACAAATTGTCTGTATCACATCACCCCAATAAGTGTAATTATTTATTATTCCATACGTGTCTAAATGAGCTCAATGATAGAACAAGGAAGAAAAATTGTTGTGAAAGGAAAGAAAATAGATCTCAATTTTTACCTTTACTTTAAAAAAACGTCTTGTTAATACTATTAAGGAGTTTTCTTGGAAAAATTAAAGTGAATTTTTTATGCTGGTGGATGAATATCTGAGACACATATACGATAATTCTTAAACGGTGAAAGCTACTTTTTTGTGGTCTCAAGCAAGTGAGTGGTACAATGATACGATGACTTTAACACTTCATCCAGCTTAAAAAAATAAACGTATTTCACTTACTTATTATCATGTCCATAAATCTTTAGTAAAAAATCACAAAGTATATGGATATTGTGTACGGAATAACGTTTAGTTTTAGAAAAGGATTGCAAGCAGTTGCTTGAAGAATCCTTTTATTGATGAAAGAAGGAAGGGAGAAAGGAAGGAAATGGAAAGTATTTTTTCGATACTTTAGAAAAGAGGCTCTAAAAATACATACTTTATCTGTATAATTCTTCGAGATTCCATAAAAAGCGTGTTATATTACAATGAAAACTAATAAATGATTGGAAGCGTTTTAGTGTCTTAAGTTTTTTTTCTCAACTGAATGATTGTGTACTTATTCTATGTACTTTATATTATGTAACGAAAAGAAAAATGTATACTTAAAATGTAAAAAAATGTATGTATATGTACGCATAATTAATGACACAAGTATTACATTATTTGTACTACGAACGACGGTGACAGCTACTCCTCCGTAAGTCCTTGTATTAAGCTATTATTATTATAAATCCTTATTTTAAGTAAGTAATATTCTCTCAAGTGAAAAACAATTTCAAAAGACAAAATGACGAATAAAATCAAACATTATAATAATTATATCATAATGGGTGTATGGCAGCAGCACACATTATTTTATTGCATTATAATATGGCTTCTTTTTCTTTCATCTAAATCTGCTGAACTTTGATCTCTACCGAAATTCATGATGATTCACATTTGCCTTTACATCAATTATTTCGTTCCGAACAGATCAGAAAACTTAAGAATCCCATAAAGTTTCGGCGGCTACTGCCCTTATTATTGCATATGTACATAATATCATCATCATCATTTCCAAATTCCAATGTACTCTCGTAACATTCAAAAGAATAATGGTTCACCTTGACCAGAAACCATAAAACTTTAGTTTTCTTCGTCTTTTTTGTAGAAAATTTAACTTCTTCCCGTTCCCACACATAAATGTGTGTGGATGAAAGAGAAAAAGAGAAACGGAACATCTTTCTTTCTACACTTTCATTTTCTTTCAGAGAATTTCACCAACCTCGCATCGCCACCTCAACCACCACCACCACAACAACCAAGCATAAAGTTTGCATTACTTTATATTTGAATTTCGGGAGAAAATGAAATAGAATCTTGTTTCTATCTGTACATGATCATCAACATTCTCAAATCTTCTTTTTTCTTCAATGCCATCATCATATCACCACCAAACCATCTCAATTCTAATATCCTCCCTTCCAGTAACAACATAACAACAACAGTGACCTTACTCCTCTCAAGTCACTACTCAATTTATCTTCAATGCCTTTTTCCTTTCCTTTTCATGATTGAAACCTTAACTTTACCTCATTTTCTTTAAAAAAATAACTTTTTCTTCAAACATAAATCTCTTTCTCACTCTCACCTTTTTTTCATTTTATATTTTGTAATTCGTTTTTTTTTGGTTTTTTCTGCTAAATAGCTCCCTGTAAAGCTTCCTTCTCAAATTCGACTGCTGCTCTACTCTTTTTGTTACCGTGTTTAGTTTTTTTATCGTTTCCTGTTCCCAACTCTACCAAAATAGCATATCAACATCAACACAGCCACCACTTCCATCACCCTAGCTTAATAATAATAATATTTACAATAAAAAAGGAAAGGAAAGGAGAAAAACGAAACTATACCGGTGTGTTGCAAAATGAAGGAACTGAAAAAAACGAACTTTCAACTGTTTCTGGTTCTCCTCCACCTCCTCCTCTCACTCTCTCTTTCTTTCTCTCTTTCTCCCACCGATGAGAGAGAATATCTATAACGAAACGAACGCTTTGTTGCAGACATTTTATCTGCATTGCAGTTTCCATTCAACCATAGGAGCTTGCATAACATGAACGAATGAGCACACACACATACACACAACACACACACACATTCATCCATATCCATATCCACCAACAACAACAAACATTTTCTCTTTAAGTCAAGTCAGCTTAGTGAGTATTTTTTGTTCTTTTGCTTCCTTCCTTCTTCGCTCATTCGTTCCATTAGTTCATCCTAAAAATGAAACGAGACCTATTTTAGTAGTCATTCATTCCATTTCCCACCTCCTCCTTCTTCTTTTTTCCCAGGCGGAGATAATAAATGGCACAGGAAGGACAAAAAGGCTTTTTTGAGCCATTTACTTGACAAGACTCCAGGAAGCTGACTAGAAAAATAGGGGGCGATGCGTGGTGATGGGTACTTCTGTCTGTCTTCGTAAACTAAACTAAAAAGGAATGAATCCATCCAATTTCCGATGATCCAACTTGTGCCTGGAAAGAAATGAAATGTGCAGAAAGCCGAAAAAGAAAGAAGCAAATGGTAGAATTTGCTTCCCCTTGCCAAGAAATTTCTCATTTGAATGAGTGGAAAGTGGAAAAACAGATTGCAGAAGATTCCAATCTAAAAAGCTGGACATTAGCAAAAAGAAATTAAAAAAAAAAGAAAATTGTCATCTTCTTCCCAGCATATAGCATAAGCACTGACATCATGTGATTCCGATCCGATTCACCGTCACTTTATTACAATGTATCAACCCAACATCTGCTTTTGACATATGTCATAGTCTATCATTATCATGAATGCCACCAGCCCATAAGAATTTGCTGTAGTGGTGGTGGTGGTGATCACCATTTTACAACACAGTTTTCGCTTGCTCGTTGCTCGTACGATAATTTCTACTGATGATGATGATGACGACGAAGAAGAAAGGATTTTATTAGAAGTTTTATTTCGTTGTTCCCTTTCATCTATCTACAACTACCCGTCCATCCTTCCTTCCTTCTCTCTTTCTCTTTCTTGGCTTCCTCTTTCTAAGAATAAAAAAAATAGTTAATAGCGAGGACATAGGAATGCAAAATGGACATAAATAAAAGAGTCCATCACTACTGCTACAACTCTAAAGAAGCATTCACTTAAAGCAATATAATATTACGCAGGAAGAAGGGAGGAAGGAAGCATGGGAAAGTTTTACTTCGAAGAAAGAAAAGGGAAATCTGTCCATTTTCTCAGCTAAAACCCTTTTTATTTCCATCTCATAACACACAGCAGTAAGCAGCAGCAGCAGCGCAGTAATCCTGAAAAAAGAATGATTTTTTTTCTGCCATGCCAGGCTCTTCTGGCACTTCTGTTGGCTCACAGTTTCCTTCCTGCTCTAATGCCAGCCAGCAGAGCAGAGTAAGAAAGAAGAAAAGCAAAAGAAGAGAGAGAGAAAGGGAGTTTAGGTTTTATTTTAGGTACGTATATTCATATTATACCTAAATAGGTACTAAGGCAGTAGTGAAGTGAGTATGTAGCACAAAAGGGCTTTCACCAGATTACTTTCGCCATTTCTACTATTCCTTATTCCGTATATAACTTTATTATTGTTGTTATTGTACTACAAAACTATGTCTTTGCTTAAGCTCTCCCTCTTGCACTGAACTCTTTTCTTTCTCTCTCTCTTTCTCTCTTTTCTTCTGTTTCTCTCTCGCTCACAATTCTACAAAAATAAGTTCTTTCTCTTCTCTCCCATTCGTCGCATTCTCATCGTACATATCATATACAACAACATCGCTTTAGTCTTTTTAGTATTTGGATCCTCCACCTCTTCTTCTACCAGCACCACCAGCAGGANCAGCAGGATCCAGAGACCAGACCAGAAGAGAAAAAGTGAAACTTTCAGTACTTCCATTCACTGTCTTTCCAGTGAGTAAGGAGGGCAGGCAAAGAGAAAGAACAGGCTCCACTCCAGCTCCAGCTCAATTTCTTCTTTATTTTTTGGTAAGTTCATTTCATTTTCTTTTTTCTTCTGGTAAATATTACATGACATGATTCTTAGTTTTTTGTTGGGGAATTCTACAGGGAAAGTTAGAAAAAAATTAAATTTGTCTGGGTTGAAAGAGAGGAAAAATCGACTAGTTGAAGTTGGTTGGTTGGTTTACGTTACTTTTGGTTCGGTGTGGCTTGAATAAGTTGCAGCCGTGGCTGTGTGGAAATGAAAGCAAAGAGAAATCGCAGCAGCTGCAGGTGCCTGCGCATAGTCACGGTAGGTAGAAGAGGTACACCGTATTAGTTTTTTTGAGAGAGGTACAAAAGTAAAAAGTAAGAAAAGTAGTCGAAAAGAAAATTGCAGGTGCCTGCGCATAGTCACGGTAGGTAGAAGAGGTACACCGTATTAGTTTTTTTGAGAGAGGTACAAAAGTAAAAAGTAAGAAAAGTAGTCGAAGAGAAAACATTTTCGCGATAAAATAAAATACCTAAGTAGGGAAATGTATTTTTATTATGGCCATCGAGGTGTAAATACTTGATAGTTTTCTCGTACATCGCAGTTGTAGTGGTGGTGGTGGTAATGGCGATGTGAATGTACTTTAGTTTAAGTATTCATGCAACAATTTTTGTTTTCTTCTTCGACTTCTTCTACGAGACGATAGAAATTACGAAACGAAAGAGGAAAACTTTTGTAGTTCTGTTTCTGTTCTGTGGTGTGACGTGAGTGAGATTAGATCGTGTTGTGTGTGACTTGGCTGGGTAATGGGAGTAAATAAGATTCAAAAAATTTTATCGTTAAGTAAAGTATCAACAACACCAGGCGCACACTGCACATCGTCTTCGACATCATCGTTGCCTTTAAGCACAGTCACCACACCACAGCTTCCGTTTAAACAAAATATCATCATCAACCCCACACAACCACCACCAGACCATCATCATAATATCGACAGAATAATATTCACATCATCACCAACCAACGCATCATCGTTGCCCATCACCAATTCACCATTCACCACCACCACCACCACCACTTCTACAACCACCACCAGACCATCATCATAATATCGACAGAATAATATTCACATCATCACCAACCAACGCATCATCGTTGCCCATCACCAATTCACCATTCACCACCACCACCACCACCACTTTTTTTTAGTATTCCTTAAAAAGCACATTTAATATGAGGAGGTGTCGGTTATAGGTTTGGCGTTCGTTGTTGTTTGTTGATGCGATGATGATGTTGGCGGTAGTGGTTGGGAAGGTGGTTTGGTTTTCGTAATAGTTTCGTTCTATTATTCAGTTGAAGGTTTATTATGGTAAAAGTGTTGGGCAGGCTGCCAAAACACATATAATTATACATAGACAGATTAAATGGGGAAAAAAGAAGTAGGGTGAAAGGAAGGAAGGAAAGGTAGGCAATATAACAAAATTCCTCCACACTTTTTTTTTGCTAAGAGTCGAGTCGTTGCGTTGTTGGTTGGTTGATTTTTCTTTTATGGAATTGACTGAGGTGGAAAAGCTGTCAGATAAGGGATAACGGAAGTGAAGAAGGCTAACATGAAATTGAGATTAAATGATCTATAGGAATATTTTTTTTCGTTGAATTAAGTTTAATTACTTTTACTGGTGGGTGAGGGGAGAAAAGAGGAAAACCATTTTTTGGTAAAATCGGTTGTAATAATTTGTTTTTTTCTTGTGTGGGTAATTTTTTTCTACTGTGTCCTTGGCTGTCATATCAAATCAAAATGGATCGTTTGGATGACGTGGATGATAATAATGATGATGTGGACATGGAAGTGATTGGCCTGGAAAGCAATTCAATTCGGAGCGAGAACAGAAAAAATCCAAACAACTTTTGTTTCCGGTGGTGCCTTTCGAAATTTCCAGACTTTGAGTCTGTTTTGGTAAGATAAAATATTTTTTCCCGAAAAAAATTTTATTAATAATTCACAAAAAACGTTTTCTAAACATTTTAAATAGAAATCGAAACCATCGTCTCTGGCTGCCCCATCGTCATCATCGCCACGCTACACACCTGTGAATCTAGTTGAGCTTGATCATCATCGTCAACAGCAGCAGCGCGAGCGGTGCTACAGCATGGAGCAGGAAATCCTGGAAATGTCCGGCGGTTGCAAATACATGAATTGTCCACCTGAACCCTTCCTCATCGCGAAGTTAAAAAATGAAAGTAAACGGGTCACCTTGAATGTGGGTGGGGAACGACATGAAGTTCTCTGGAAAACTTTAGATAGGATCCCAAATTCCCGCTTAGGACTGCTGAGGACAAGTACCACGCATGAGCAGCTTCTGGAGCTCTGCGACGATTATAGTTTGATCGACAATGAATTTTATTTTGACAGACATCCTCTGTCCTTCAGCTCAATCCTGAACTTCTATAGGACTGGGAAGCTACATTTAGTGAAGGAGGTTAGCGTATTGAGCTTCTCTGAGGATTTAGACTATTGGGGAATCGATTCCAGTTTTTTGGAATACTGTTGTCAGCAAAGATTCAATGATAAACAGGAGCAGGTATACGACGAGGTCAGGAAGGAGGGAGAGGCCTTGAATACTTTGGAGGACGAGGACTTTGGAGATGGGTGGTGTGCATCCGTTCAGAAATTTGGGTGGGATATGATGGAGAAGCCGACGTCTTCCCCTCCTGCTCGGGTAAATTTTGGTTTGAGATGAAATTAAGTTAAAAATAAATGCAAATATAAAATTGTTTTTAAATTTTTTTTATTTCTGTAGGTTGTGGCCACAATATCCATATTTTTCATTGTGATATCCACCATTTGTCTCGCTCTCAACACCATGCCTAAACTATTAATGTACGAGTGTTTAAACGTGACAGACACAGTTTGTGTAGAGAATTTATACGAAAACCCCCCAAAACCTGGGGATGAGCTACCCGAAGATGTGATTGAGATTGACAACATTTATTTAGCAAAAATCGAGGGTATTAAAGCTCAATAGTGCAATTGGGCGTGTGTACCCTGGACGTTATGGAAGGGCTTGTGGGTCCATCAGGCAAGTCCCTACTTGTACTACAATGAGCAAGAAAAAAATTCTTTGCAGAGTTTCATTGTTACCTATTACCAATTCTAAACATTTGAAATAATTTAGATTTTATACGTAAATTAGAAAAGATGAAATTACTTAATTGGGTCAAGACTGACATTTAAAAAAGACTAATCTATAACTTTTCTCCTTTTTCAAAACACTCTTTGACTTTTATTAACTTAATTACCTAACACGCTTCAATTTACTAAAATAACTTGAGCTTACATACATAATTATTTATGTAATTAAAAGACATATTTTGCAACTGAAAATGGAATGTTGAACAAGCACAAATGAAATACCTGAAAACTTTTTTATTCACTTCAAATTAACTGACTCTTTCTATTCACTTTCTCGATTAATAAGAAATTGTACCTCTTTTTTTGAAGTTTTACCTGACATGGTTGAAAATGACAACTAAAAATGCTTCACTTTAAAAAAAACTTTTATTTCGATACTGACCATTTTTTGGCTAACCCAATTATTGAAATTGTTTAAAATCTAGAAGTAAATTTTATATATTTTTGTCATAGATAATTGTAGAATTATGATAGATTAACTTTTTGAGAGATTATAAATAATTTCTAACGACTCTAATCTCTATAATTTATGTATCAATAATAATAAAACTGTTGATTTGGATTTTGAAACTTAATAAACTAAGTACCTTTTATGCATGTATTGTACGTATTTATATAAACATTTATTTTAGTTTTAGGAATTTGAATTTTAGCAGAAGATATTTTAACTATTAATTAGATTATCATTTAGAAGCAGGATTCCGTTCGTACTTCGTATCATCCATCCCAGATTTCTTCAGAGTTCTATACCAATTGGTGGTGCTGTCAATAATTGTTGACGAATGAATGATCATCTTTAATTCCTATTAACCACATGTAACAAAATGTCAATTTTTCACTAACACTTGATTCGTTTTAATCATACTCATCCAGTTACTATTCAACTAAACGATAGTGATAAAAAAATTTTGCATTTTCTTTTTTTCTTTTGAAGTTCATTTTTTATATGCATAAAAAATTTTACAATACAACAAAAATGACAATTTGCAAGAAACCAAACCGTTTTAATTAACGTTCAACTAAAACTACAAATTTAACTACTAAATTGTCTTTTATAAGTAATCCAAACTACTTTCACTTCTCTCTCTGACACTGAATAATATTTATTATATTATTTACCTATGTAAATTAAAATTAAATTACCTAACTTTTACCTATATATATTATTTCTGATAATGAGGAATGAAACGTTCGTGGATTGTATCCCGCTCCGCACAGTACTAAAACCGTTGACGTTTTGTTGATCGTCTGGATTATTTTCACACACAAATACCTTTCTCACAATTTGGATTTCTCTCTCTCTCTCTTCTTCATCTACTAAAAAATTTGCACAAATTTCTTCCCCCTTATCTACTATCCTGCACAAATACACAAACACAAAAATTATTTCCAAGCTCTCAAACAAACAAAAACTCACTCACCCAACAACAACAAAAAAGACATTTCTTTTTCTACTTCTCCCGCTCGAGCTGTGTTGAGTAAACGTAACCGTTGTAAGTACTAAATTAACTGATAAACTTTAGTTTTTAAATAGATAGTTTAACAGTAGCAAAGTAGAAACTTTAATTATTAATTACTTCAATCCATTATATACAATAAATCAAACTCCGTATAACTTGAAAAAAATTAATCAATGAAACACGTCATGATAATAAGAATTGAATGATCATCATAAAATTAATAATTTCAAAATTTACATAATAATAAATAAACTACCAAAATTAATCTAATTTTCTTTTTTTTCTCTTAATAATCCCATTTCTATAGACAAGAACAAATCTAAATATAAGGCTAAATTGCACCCGCCTCCGCCCCTGCTAGATAGCACGTAAAAACTGAAACTGTCCATGTCCAAAAAGTCTCTCTCTCTCTTTCTACTTATTTACTACTACTACTATGCTAATACAAAATTAAAACCGCATTCTCTTCTATCATGACAAATTTCATCGAGAAATAAAGTCAACAAGAATTACTCCAGTACTACTACTCTATAGTGTACTACTACTTCTGTAGGTTAGTGTACATTTATTTTTTTCTTAAAAGAATTGAATTTTTAAAAGTTGAATTAAAGTTGAAAAGTAAAATTGTTTAATTGATTAAAATTTACTAAAAAAAACTTTTACATACGCGAATGGAGTATGCCCGAGTAAAATTAGCTGCTCGTTTTAATCTCACTAATCGATAACATTTCAACTTTAAAATTTTACAGAAGTTACTACTCCTGTCCAACCTCCAATAAATCCAGCCACTTACCGTGCAGTGGAATACTGAAGAAATTGCCGTGCGCAATAATAAACTTTCCCACCATTCCACGAAGTTCAACAATCAAAATCATCCTCGGATCAGATCGCGATCGCATTGGCGCGGCACGTGGCGTTTCATTCAGCAGCATGATTATCATCCCGAAAGTCAAGTCTTTTCAAACCTTTTTACCTGAGAATTCACTTTACAAACAACAGCAACAACAACAACACGTGCACCACCGTAAAAATTAACCTTTATAATAATAAAAAATAAATGCCTGCAACAAACAACATCTATACAAAAAAAGGCGGATTGTGAAAGTAAATTAATAATAATAATTAATTACATAAAAGCAAGTAAGAGAAAGCTCGACGTACTTACATACTACTACTAGCACGAATATGATTGGATAAGTAAATCAAAAATTATTATTATTATGTAACTACAACCAATTCTGTAAAATATATCTTCCATATTAATCTTCCTAATCTTCTCTTTACTTAATTAACAAAACAACAACAACAACAGAAAAAACAACTTTTCGAAAAATTGCCAAAGAAAACTAATTACGATTATAAGTAATGGTATGAGTATGAGGAATGATACATAAAACTAAATTTATACGTGAGACAATATTCACCACTCCAAAAAAATCAACTCCGTTTTCAGTTTTTCTCGTTTGGTTTGTAAAGAAACTAGAATGAAATAATTCACTGATTTTTACCTTTAGGGTGACTAAATACCCGAAAAAGTATTACATTTATTACATTAATAGACATTTTGTATGCAGCAGGTAATTAACTAATTAATCAAGACCGAAGTAGATCATCCAATTGTTCATTTTTGTAGTTTGTACTTTTATATCACCGATTTATTAGAAATTTTTATAGATTAATAATAATATTAATATTTAAACTGTATAAAAACCTTGAACTTAATTGTCAAAAATCTATATCAAAACTTACTGGACCATACTAATATCACTAACGAGAAAACTGAATAATATAATAATACTTACGATTAGCATTTTAAAAACAATTTTTAAATAATAAATATCAATAATAATTCAAAGCAAATAATAAATCCATATAATAATCAATAATGAAAAATAACAACGATGATTGTACACTTTAGTGTGACTTAACTTTAACACAATAATTAATTATTTAATGTGCCAGAACAAATACTATGTTAATTGAGTTTAATTGGAAAGGGTTTTAGTCAAATGTTTAGCGTCAGTTTCATTGTATTGTAATAATATTTAACGTTGCCTCTCAAATCTTTATCTTTAATTTAGTGCCTATCCAAAGGGAAATGAAAATAGCAGAGCAGATTGCTTGGGTATAGGCAATTTAATTACTTATTACTTGGTATGGTAATCAATAATAAATTATGACTAACATTGTGATTTTATGGAGTGCATTTTTGGAACAAAAGTTGCCTTTTGTCTCCCAAGAAAACTGACAAAAAACTAAATTACCTTCACTATAAAACTGCAAAAAATAATAATCTTACGCGTAACTAAAAAAGAATAGAAAATACTTCGACTAAATCGTACGGGAAGCGTACCAAAATTTAAACCTTAACGGTAAATTTGTCTTAAACATTATTACTGGTAATTAAATACATAGTTTTAGAATCTAATTTGTATTAAATAATAGCGCGATACGATGTAGGACGGTAGTTGTTAGCATAAATTAATAAATACCCAAGCATTGAAAAGTCAAAAGAGCACTTAACAGTAATTTTAATTGGTTTTTACAGTTAAAAGAAAGACAGAGTGAGGTGCTCAATTTATCTATCACTTGCTCAAAAACACAGACATTTTACAACCCAAAATTGGAATTATTAAGATGATGAATGATTGAAACTTTGAGGTTGTTCTAGTCTAGACTTAATAACGAACACCGTCAGATCATGGGAGGAAAATACTTTTAATTATTCTTAACTTTTAGTGCGTAGTACTTTAGGTTTTCTTATAATTCCAATATTCATCCTATGATTTTCTTGTTAGCATAATTAGTTTCATTTTTTTAAAAGTAATTAGTTTTGGAAGCGCAATAATGTAACCAACGAAGTATCTTGAAATGTACTCTAATGTAAATCATAATAACTATTAATAATCTTATTAATCAATTAACTTGATGCCAGAAGAAATTAAACAAAGAAAGTTTTTGAACATAATTGTTTAAAAAACTTTTTGGCAGTTGTTTGCTGTTTTGATGTAGCAAAGATGTGTCGTCACGTCACTGTCGTCGGTCAGTCGCTCGCGTGCGCGTGGTAAGTAAATGCAAGGCAAAGGATGCAAAAATGATATTATAAGAAATAGTAAAAAAACGAGAGTATAAGAAAAAGAAATTTTTCTGTAAAATTGAATTGTTACAGATGTGGTGGTAAAACAACGAAAAAATTTATTTTACTATTTAATTATTAATTATGATCTTAAGTATATACAATTATAAATTGATGAAAAGTAAAAAGTAAGTACGTACGTATTAAAATAAAAAATATTATTTTAATTGGAGAATACATTTTACGTTTAACGTTTTTATGTAACTTTTTTATATATTGCTAAATGATCCACATCACCCAAGCCGAAAGGTCTGAATTGTATCAATTCCCAATCTCCTCTCGGCATTTTAGGATTCTCCACCAATTCTAGAGGAGCAGGAGCACAAAACTGTGTTTTAGAAATTGGTCCCAATATCCCAATAAATCTTCCTTGAAACTTCTCCAAATAGTCGAGGAACACAGCGAGATTATTGAAGTAGCAGAAGAAGGCCAAGTCACTTACATTTCCGAAGCCTTTGTCACAGTTGAAATCTCTATCGATGAATTCAAGCGGAAGGAACATTGGTGGGGAGTAAATGCTTGACCACCATCCAACATCAATTTCTACACCTGTCACGCCACCGAAAGGAATAAGCCCATCACTACTATCACCGTTACCGTTCTTATTCTTATCTCCTTCTAATATCACTCTCCACATTAACCATTCCAGTAAACCTGTACCGCAGCCAATACTGTAAATATGGGTCACTCCAGTCGTTTCAATGAACTCTTTTAACCAGGTCAGATCTGTTTTAGATGGAGATGGCCACGTGAGTAAGCGCAGTAAGGAAATGTTTTCTTTATCGTTAGCCTCTATTATTTCTTTGATCCGTTCCAGGATTCGATTGTGATCTTCCTTACTGTGCAGTTCCACTAACTCTAAAATGAGCGGTTCCTCCTTCCGCATTTTCAAAAAAAGTTGATTCAGCGTTTTAAACTACAAACAGTAAAAAATAATAATGGACATTCAACAGTTCTTTCTTTAACGAAAGAAAGAGTTGCTTGTTTGGCTTCTCTTTTACAATAGAAAAGAAAAGTATTTTTGGTGCTTTTAAGTTTCTTTCAACTCCACCTCTTTTTCTTTCTAGCGAAGTTAAGTTGGCTGATGGCCAGTAAGACGGGAAACTTTGCTGGTTCACTCATGATCATGTTGACAATAATTAAAGACATTATATAAAGAAAAAACATAATAAAGCGCGTAGCCGTCTCCTTTGTAGTAGAAGGAATACTTATGTGGGTGATGATAACATTTGCTTCAAGCAAAACAAGATATCTGTAAAAAAGAATAGGAACATAAAATGCTAGAATTTCATGAGATTCTTGAACCGGAGTCGTGAACTGATGCATTTTGAGTTTTAGTGTGATTTTTCTTTTATATAGGAGTAGTCCACCAAGAAGAGGCAAAGCGTATACTGAATGTAGGACAGTAAAATAGCAAATCAGCTCATTTTCTCTTTCAGTATTTATTTACGCACACAAACAAACTTTCTAACCCAATTTACTGATTTTATGCTCCAACCAAAGTACAGAAGAGTAACAGTAAAAACTTGAATTAGCATTGAATTAGTAAACGTAATTACGGAGTGGTTGTTAGTGCCATAATTAAGTATATTTTATACTTAAAAGTAAAATTGAATCGGTTTCAGAAGAACATTTGACATTCTACTTCATCGATCAAATTAAACGCGTCAGTTCCTATCGCAAACGGGTACAATGACATATCGAAAAGTTTTTTTATCTAAAAATGGAATGGATGGACTGAGAATGAGACTAAAGATTATTTACATAGACTGTTTGTTACCAAAATAAATTCTCAAGGTTGTTTGTTCAGACTTCTGCGATGCACACAATGTCTTTCCCATTTACTTCAGAAAATTATAGAAAGACGCTTCCAATAATTTTTTTACACTTGGCTATACTTGGCCTTTTAAAGATTGTTAGCATAGGATTTCAAGATAAAAAATTATGGGCCCATTATTCCAACGACGTGCATATTAATAATTTATTGGAAGTTGTTTAGAGAAAGACTGACTTGTAAAATCCAAATAAAAAATAGAAAAGAAAAACGTTGGAACAACTGTCAGCTTAAGTAATAAATGTGTTTATGTCTTAGCATTTCCCGTTATAAAATCTAAAAAATAGCAAGACCTTTTAGGATTTAAAACATGTGTATGAATTGTTGGTTGCTGCAAAAATGTTTTAAAATCCAAATGTCTATAGAACGATGGATTTTTGTTAGCTTTGTAATGCTTCCCTTCCCTTTCTCAGAAAAGACAACAATTATTTGCTTTTTTCTAGCCAATATAACATTTTGCTGCTTTTTTTCGATTTTATTGCTTTGTTTGTTGCTCTTTTAACTTTTTACACTTTCCACAATAAAAACCCAAATCGATACATATCCCCCATCTTCTTCACGGGTGGCTGAAGGAACATTATAAACGGATAAACGCACATAAATTTTTAAGGGAAGGGAGATAAAAAGGCAATGTCTGCTGAAACTTCCTATTCTTATTGGTACGCTAATATCGTGGAAAACTTTTGGAAATCCATTAATCTTTTTCACTGACCTGGTGTAGGTTTGTTGGTAATGGGCTCCTTTCTTTCTTTATTGCCTTGTTATGTCATGCCACAATTTGCCTATATCGCCATCATCATATCATATTTGCCTATCATCATGCTATTGTTCTCTCTCTGTTCTGTGGTAATAAAGAGAGGAGAAGCCATCAACTTTAGCTATTTTTGTTTTTAAAAAATATTATTTGGACAACACCCTTCTCCTTTAGTAGGAAACCACAACTCAGCCAAAAAAAATCAGCAGAAATTATTTTCCGCATCACTTCAACCCAACTAGATAATAAGTAGGTAAATGATTTTCGGTTTTCCAGGGACCCCTCCCAAATCATAAATCATTTTTTGAGGAGAGAAAAAATATATCAGGAGCATGCCCAGGACTTTCATCAGCAAATAACAATAACAGCTTTGTTGTGTTGAGAAATGTGTGCGTAGTAAAACGCTTCGTAGCTCTTACGTTGCGTTATTTTCGGTTTGTGCTATTTTTAGCAATTCTAATAAAATTAGATTGATACCAGAGGCTATGAATCAGGGAGGAGTGCACTGCTAATGGCCTTTTCAAT
>JAHZNJ010001371.1:0-14349 GCA_027744475.1 Lepidocyrtus cf. sotoi NNG-2020 | reverse complement strand
GTGTTTTTCCCGCAATGTCTTCCATGCAAAATCACCTATGATCAAAAGCTGCATTATCTGCAAGGAGTACTTTTTTCACTCCTGATATTTTGGAAACTTGCTCTGCTGCCTGAAAACCATTGAAGATTGAAGAATCAAAATCACAATTTTTTAAAAAATCTATCCAACTCATATTTTCATACATGTAAATTAGTCATTGATTAAACTAACTTGTTTAATCATCCATATTTATTTATTACCTTTGCACATCCAGATCCTGCAACTAAGCATGAAACTTCACCTCCAAGTTTGGTTGCTGCTGTGATAGTGTTCAGCGTGATTCCTTTCAAAGAATTGTTGTCATGTTCGGCAATAACCAAAGTACTTTGAAGCCGACTGCAAAGCTGTAATTAGCAAAGTTTACATTTTTTTATTCGTTTATAGTCAATAAAATCTGAATTCACATAGTAATATGTCATTGAAAATTGTGAAAGAATCTCATGAGTCATTTAATTTGTTTTCTTTAAATTCCAGCATGAGGTAATGAATTTGGCAAATGGTAAGATTAAAATCATAATAATTTAAAAACATTTCTTCGATTTCATGCGATGCGCCATGAAAGAAGTGCATTGAGCATTGGGCATATTATATTTGACGTTATTTACGTTCTATTCTCTTTCTGCAATGACATTTTCCTTTCCATCATGCGAAGATTTCATCAAAGCACACATCACATAACAAACCACACCATAGACCATACCACGTTTCTTGTTAAAGAAACCGATAACGTCCGATGTCTGATTTCGCCTTAGTTCGGAGGATATGCTTGTTCTTTGCAAAACGTGTGATCAGCCATGTCCATCTTATTTCTAGGCTCTATATCGGTTTGTATTTTGTCCTTTCATGAATGACAATGTCATTAAAACATGAAGTGCTTCCGTCTATAATTATCATTTTTACAAGAAGCTTTCTTCTACTGCAATTATTTCACTAACATAGCATAATACTAATCTACCAAAATTACCAATCTCCATTAAATGAAATGCATATTCAGCCATTTGTATAAAAGCAGTAAGTGCGAATTCCTCAAAATTATTGTAATTTCACAACTGTGAAATAAAGCAATCTCGTGAAGTTGGGCTTCGTTAAAGCTATAGATTATGTATGTGTGAAATGTGAATTACGAATCACGAATGTAACTCCAGAAAAGCCTTCGCAGTCGTAGCGTAGTCTTTGCTTGAGCTTCAACGAATCCGATTTACGTGCATGTTTATATCATCCTTTACTTTTACTCTGTATTCTACTACTTTCCTGAAGAATTTTCCGATATTCCGTCCAACAAAATATGCACATGATATCCGTGTGACCGATCCATCTATACGCAGTGAAAGCATTTTACATTAGCGAAAAGTATCAACTCAAACGAAGCAGCAAGACTACGACTGATTAAGTTGTAAAACTCGAAAAAATACTGTAATAAGTACACGTATGCTATTGCTATTACGCAAATCTAGATTAATAGATCAGTAATAATAATCTGTCGGTTCTCATCAGATTATTCAGTACGAAGTACAAGTTTGTTTGACGATGGATTAGTTTTAGTTGTATGCCAAATATTACAGAAAACTGAGCAGTAGTGGACATTGCTAACCCTTAACCCGTCGTATTTCCTTTCTCTTTACACAAGGCTTTCCTAATTTGTATTATTGCATAAGCCAAATGACTAGCACTAGCAGCTTAAAAGTTGTTTTTAGGATATTTGCTTACATGTAGTAGTAAAAAAGAAAGCCATACCGATTCAGATTCATGATAGTAGCAAAATTCTGCCCTCCCTACTAGTCTGTCTACTAGTGCATAGTGTGTCTTCTGTTCGTTTTATTCTGTATCTGGGTGAAGAGCAACGCAACGCAATGTAAGAACGTAACGCAACGCAACGGCAAGGTAAGAGTTGGAAAAAATGTTTTTTATGTACTTTTACTCTTCTTCTTTCGGATACATGTCTCTCGTGATGTATCGAATTGAATCTGAGTAAAAACTTTTCCCTTTTACACAAGAACCATGAATGAGTCATATGACACAAAATGACCTTCACTTAGCAATAAAGCATTGCAATTAGTTTACACAGACAAAATCGATAAACTTTGCTCTCTACATCTACATAGGTTGATGACTGAGACCGAAAGAGAGATACAAGAAGAAGAAAAAGGGCTATTTAGTAACCTTCTCCATAATTTTGTTTTTCATTCAAGGTTTCGCTACAGGTAAGCAAACATACATACCAAAAATATTAAATCCAATCCAATTCTATTGTACATATTATTCGCAAAACGTCTCAAGTATTCCAGTGCATAATTAATTGCGTGTATCTACCTAAAATTGACGCAACAGAAATTCTAATCTTGTTTTGCAAAATTTTAGGAAACTACGCTGGACAAACTAGCCAAAGCTATCAGGATGTTTACCGTGACCTTTGTTCGACAGTAAGTGAATACTACACTATGCATGGTAAAATTGAAATTAACAACCTAACATATTTCCGGTTTGTACTAATTGCAATATACAATTTAACTTTAGTGGGGAGACGAAAATGAATGCTGCAAAAATCATTCAATCCCGAACTCCCGGAGAACTCTCGGAGATGGGAGTTCAAATGGTAAAGAGAAAGTTTTTAAATGAATAAACCTAAATCATAAGCCATAGGCCACACACCATGCTGTTTGTTCGTTTTTCTTGCAAAATAGGCTGAATGCTTGGGAAAGCATTTATGTAACGAAAAGTTTACCCGGGTTTACAGCAGTGACCTCACAAGGTGTCATGATACAACTCAGCACATTCTGAAAAACTCTCAACATTCGCAACCAGACATTGTTCTGGATAAAACTTTACGAGAGAGGGTGAGTAATGAATATCCTTTGATAACTAACTACCTTACCTCATTATCTTAGGAAGGCTAGCTAACCTCTAATACCTGAAGTCATCGAATATAATTAAAACCAACGCCTTCATTTTATATTAATATCGTCTAACGTGTTTAATAATTTAGGATTACGGTGACTTGGAGTTTCAACCATGTGCAGTAACTCTTGAAATACACGAGAAATGCGCTTTAGGAACACCCTTGCACCAAATTCCCCTCCCTGGTGGGGAAGCTTACGAAGATGCCGTGAAGAGGACAGCCAAATTTTTTAGTGTATGCAAATAAATTCTTCTTCTTAGGCTTCTTTATCTTATTATTGAAGGATGTAAATATTTTTTCCTTTGAAGCTAACTAACTGACTGAAACCATTTATGATTTTAGGGTCTCTGCAAGCTCGCAGACGCCAGTAAAACACAAGAAAACGTTCTTGTAGTGACCCACGGAGTTTGGCTAATGTGCTTCTTGGACTATTTGACTTCGAATCGAAGTGTATTTGAGTTGGAAAACTGCAATGAAGAAGATCGGAATTCAGCCCCACGAAACACTGCAACGACTAAACTTATCATTCACAAAAAAGGAGGTGATAGCAGCAACGAAGAAGAGAAACGGAAAATCGAATTCATTCAGATTCATGATAAATCACATCTCACAGCCGCAAACATCATCCCCCAAGATCCATCATAAAAACCTCAAATCATTTTGCTTTATATTGCAAAAATAGTAATTACAAGAAACAATACGATGTATTTCTTTTTTTCTCTAAAAATGAAATGAATACATATTTATATTAATTAAAACAATCAGAAACTCAGAATCTACAATTTTTACAAGGTACAAGTTTGACAACTGTGAGAAACGCCTCCTTTTCTTTCATTCAATCTTGAAAGAAACATGCAAACATTAGTTTAAAACAATTTAGGTGCCTATTGGTGCCAACTATCAACAAACACTATTAGAAAGCTATCAACCAACCAACATAATAAACAAACATAAAGAAAACCAATTGCATGATGATCCTATCCATTTTAGTCCAGTTATTTCGTTATTTACCATCATTCCACAACAAGTGGCAGTCGAGTCGTCATATTGAGTATTTTATTAAACGATAAGTACATTGTTGTAGGCTTATAAAAACTACTTTCAGAATTTAGAATTGTACATAATATTATTGCGCGTGAAGCTAATAGATCAGATAGATTATTAAATGATCCGATCGTTTAGTAAAAATAAGTACAGAAATTAGTTTACTACATTTAAGGCAGTTAATTAGCTGCCAAATTTTTAGTAGATAGTATGTGAATATAAGTAAACGTTTGGTTATGTTATAATTATAATTTTAAGCTTCTAGCTTAGCCCAGCTTTTGTTTTATCGAGGCGCGAGGTCGGAGGACGGAGATAATTATTAGCCATGCCTAAAAACCACATTCATGACTGAAGCTGTAGTATTAGTGAGCTGGTGATGTCAACGACACAAAGGTCTGATATTAGATTATAACAATCAATCAATTCTTTAAAAAGTGCACATTACGAAATTCTATACCTGTAATTTAAACAATTAGGGTAAAACTAAAATAATATTTTTTTGGATAGTTTTACTTTAAATCCCACATGAATTAAAATATAATTTATAATACTGTCAGATTTATTAATTAATCAATTGCACTGTGTTACAATTTCGAATTATGTATCAAGAACATAGTAAAACGAAATGTTGAACGTAAACAATGAATAAAATCAACTAGAGCTTTAACTTTACAGAACTGTGTAAAAGTGTAGCATCAATTAATATGAATATGAATATGAACATCGAATGCAATTCTAAACAAAGGACGTACTTTACTTACACCGCACCAGTACCTATCGCATTTCTTTCGGACCCATCGATGAAAACAGTTCGTTACACTATATAGCTCAATCTACGTTTCGGACCAAGCGACCATCAAAAAATTAACTGACAACAGTGACGGTAATCAAATCTTCAATTTAAAAACCTTACGTGGCACTGCCAATTTTAACTTTCTCTCCACTCACTCCACCGTTCTGCCATGAAAGAAAGGCGTCAGGCGTTTCAAGGAAACTATAGATGGTAGAAGCCCATCTTATTTGGTGCGTCATAAAGATATGGCGAACAGAAGTCAAACCAACTGAATTGGTGTACTACTTTATTAACTACAAACTAAATGTACAAGGTCTAGTCTTTCATCTTTACTTTTATACATATGTAGTTCTTTCCTTCCTTACTAAAACCTCAAGTCATAAGTGGACTGAACGTGGATATACGATATACAAGATAGCGCTGACTGCTAACTGACAGCAACTTTTAAATCCAAGAATGAAAAAGTTCTTCGTACACTGTTAGGTAATCGGATAAATGCTATAGTCATAATCTACTTAGCCCCAATTCCTTTTCCTACTTTCAACTTTTTCAATTTAGAATCTTCAAATCGCGAAAGCTTCTTATAGTAAAATATCATCTTTGACATTTGAGTGTTTTGTTTTGAAAGACGCACAACAGTACTTATTTTTCGTACAACGAAGTGAAANTTCCTACTTTCAACTTTTTCAATTTAGAATCTTCAAATCGCGAAAGCTTCTTATAGTAAAATATCATCTTTGACATTTGAGTGTTTTGTTTTGAAAGACGCACAACAGTACTTATTTTTCGTACAACGAAGTGAAAAGTAATGCAAATATAGCATTAAAGAAATAATTAAATCGTTACTATTTATATTTAAGCTTACCACTTGCAGGTTCCTCTGATTCCTTAATGAGAGCCTTGAGCATAACATGGTGGAATTTCAAAAATCACAAATTACGGGTGAAATTATACTTCTTTTCGTGAAATTCCAATCTTTTGAGCCTTCACTTTTTAACGCATGTAATGATCCCAATCTGTTGTCTTTATGTAATACAAAAAGTGAAAAGCAATGAAAAATGTTCAGTTAAATTTTAAATCGGTCTTTTAAGATAATTCGGAAATAAGGAATATTTACTTTTAAGATACGACGAGGGCTAATTTTTCCTTGGTAGTTAATATTACTAAGTTTATCCTGATGTGAAATGTCCAAAGTCCAAGAGCGAGAGAGACCAACCGATCACCTCAATTAAAGTAAAGATGGTCTGTTTAATTTTTCTATATTGAGTACGAGTACACTACACTACTTGACGCAAAATGAAGCGATGATTTGATTATAGTAATACGATGAATTGAATTGACGATGACAAGCAGGCAGGGCAGAGCAGAACTATATTTATCTTTTTACCCATTCGCAATTGGCAATTGCAGCCCAAAATATAATTTTCCTGTGGTGAGCCAGCTGACATTGTTATGAAAAGCATTAAACCAGATACCTCATCTCCGGTTCTGTCATCGCCGATCGCAAAACGCAAAATACTTTGACTTGGGACTTGTGTACTACTATCTCACTCTCACATACATATTACCGGTATGTATCATCATTGAAAGTAATTCCCCTCGTGCTGCCCCGGCAAAATCACTCTATCTTTATATTTCACTGCTCTTCTGCTGCTGTTGTTGTATATATTTTCATTTCAGTTGTGTATTTCTTCTATTTACTCATCTACGTGTGCAAAATTATGAATCATCCTCCTGTCAGATTATCCGTTATAAATAAATGCAAATTGCTAGCAAATCAAACTTCTTGTGTTGTTTGTGAATTGAATGACTAATAGTTTTACCTTTACAATTACATAATAATTATATTTCCTTTGTATGAACTAAAAACTTTTTAGAAAAGTGGCAAGTAATTAAGCAAGTGGATTTGATTTTAATTTGAAACCTGTGTGTACCTTTTCAGGTAAGTTCAATAATCAACCATCATAATATCAGTTACTCAAGAGGAATTACGATTTTAGTTAAAAGGCGTGTCCTTTTTTGGCAGCTGTAATATTTTGTTTTGTGTGATTGTCAATAATATTAAGTTCAGTAGTAAATTATGTTGAAGGTCTACAGCACTGTCCCTAAACAACTAAAACCGTCTTTGCATGTTGCATGGCAGGACTGAAAATTAACATGTAAGGTAACTGACGTTTCGATTGATGTTTGATTTTGTTTAGAAAGACCACCATGGCAGATGTTGCAGAGCCTACTCCAGCAGCGCCCGTTGTAGACGCAGCAAAGCTGAAAACCTTACAGATTAAAACTGGAGTGGTGAAACGTTACACAAAAGAGAAACAAAGTTATGAGAAAGAAGCAGCACAACAGCGAGCAAAAATAGACAAATTCAAGGAGGAAGGAAAAGATGATCATTTCATTAGGCAGCAAGAGGGATGTCTGAAGGAATCGGAAATGATGGTACCTGAAGTCCAGAGGCAACTCTTGGTAATTCTTAAAAATTAAAATAAACTGCAAATATTAAAGCTATTAATCTTACGAGAAAAATATGCTCTCATGCTAAATCATTCATTAAATTTTTTAAAATTTTTAGTTTTTGCCCAAAATTTATTTTTAATTTACAGAAAAGTTATGATGAGCTTAAAGGAATAGTGGAAGATCAACAGGAAGAACTTGGCGATACCGCCGATTACAAAACTGCCCTTCAGATTCTTGAAGATGCCAAAGCCCATTTACCTGAAGCTTAAGCTCCATTAATACACACATTACCAATATTATTATTTTCAATTATTAACCTGATGCCTTAATATGTATTTAAACACTGAACTAATCCAAGCAAATTGTATCATGAAAAATATAAACTAAGATTAGACTTAGAACTACTACTTTGAATGAATGATAATATGCACTAATCTATCTCTCTAATAATTATAATTATATTATTTCAATTACCTAAATAACTCTAGCTTTACTGACATCACTTCATCAGTATTTTCTTGATGTTTAAGTATCTTTTATAAATTTGTATTTTCTAATCATTTGGACTCTGCTAATAATGTGAAGAATCCGGTAATTCCGGTAATGTTTTCTTTAAACAAATTGGTTTTTAATTGAAAGTTATACGACATGCTTTTTATGCAGCTTTGAGATGGATGAGAAAGAATTCCATTGTGATACATACATGTTACATGGTAAATTCAATTCAACATAATATGCCGCTTCGTTTAGTTTGAGAATTGCATTTAATATCTAACACCATACCATGTAAGAATTGAAACATAGTTACTTTTGTATCTGTTTGATAATCTTTTTGAAGAATATGAAAATTAAATTGTTTGAAGTTAAAAATTGAAGAAAGCAATTTTAAAGCGTTTTGTATATTAAATAGCAAATGCACAACTTTTATTTAATCAACAGTTTTGATTCCATGTGTAAATCTAGAGTTTCCTTTGTAGCAGTTTTAGAATTTTTTATAGCTGTTGTTTAGAGTATTATAATGAAGTGAGCTGATTGATGATGAAACCAACAATAGCTCCATTACTTTTTCATCGCTGAAAGTACAATTTGGGCTTGCTTTTCGTCGGGCCGTGAGAGGGACTTCGGATTTGTAATTGATTCTGGGTCCCTGACCAGTGAGAGTAATTTAGTCATCTTTCCAATTTCGAACTGGATTTTTCCCTCGCCTTCAACTGGCATACCTCGATTGTCCTTTGGAAGGATTCGTAGATTGGGGGAGAGCTTCAAGGTTGTCAGTTGCCCACTACAAATTTATCCGAAATTGGTTTTAAATAAGAATAGCGAATTTTCAATCATTTTACCTAGCCATGCTTAGTAATAGTATCAAATTAATCTTTTACCGATCGTCTCCAATGCAGACTATAGGGTAATGTGGATTAAACTGAATTCGATGTGGCCTGACTTTTTTCTTTGTTACGATTTGCTGGCAACAAATAGGCTTCTCCTTGTTCACATTCAAGTCATAAACCAGAGCCTAATGTGAGATTAAAAACATAAAAACATGTAAGTATAAGCATAAGCATAGTATAATCAAATTAATCTCATCTCATAATTCAGTTTCGCAAAAGTTATACGTACGACTGTACGACATGACAGACAGTCTACAGTTTAACTTACTTTTCCTTCTTCCGTTACAGCAGCGAATACGGTGGAGGAATATGGAGCCCAGCAACAATCAAGTATAGCGACTCCAATCTCGAAAATGTACATTGGCTCACTGTAATTTAATATTCGTAATTAATATTTCTCTATCAAAATAAAATGAAGCTATATAGTGGAAAAGAAAGCGCATATTATATGTACGAGAACAGCATTTTCATAGTCGCAGCGCAGCTCTTCATTTATTCTCAAATTCTTAAGACAGGGAAAATATAAATGAGTGTCTAGTTTCTCAGCCTTACGGATCCTTTTTGTCCCAGATTTTAATAGTCCAATCCTCTGAACAGGAAATAAATACATCTTTATGGTAATAGTTCCATTCAAGTGCAGCCACTGGGAGAAAATGAGCATTATATATCTGGAAGGGGTTTTAAGAAAAGAGTGTCATCACATCACTATCACGCTAATGAGAAAAGGAAAGCAAGTTATGCAAGACAAGGCTTTTTCAGAAAAAAATGTGCATGAGAACGTGACATTATATGCACAGCACATCACTATCACTCTAGTAGGTAGTAGGTACGGGTTTGTACATACGAAAACGAGCGATGCTATGCTTTAGATCTATCATTTATATTTCAGAGTCGTTTTCAATATTTGTTTTTACAATTTTGAAAAGAAAATCAACTTGAAAGAAATGAACAAACTATTCTATATGCTAAAAACCTAAGCTAATTTTTAAGAACATTTCCAATTTCGCTAATTACTTAATGGGTAGCGTAGTTTTCCGGATTTCAATAAGTAGAAAAAAATATGTTAAATCTAGACATGCGTCTCATATCCCCCCAATCGGCTAAGAATACGAACATAGTAAAGGGAAACTCGCGAATTCGCGATTGCGATGACACACTCTGCCGTTTTCCTACAGCTACGGAAAGTTATTAAATTATCTGCTTTCTTTCTGCATTCTCCGCTGCGCTATCATACTACTAACTACAATAGTAGGTGGATTGCGTGGGTTGTTTAGTTGTTTTCAACGCATGGTTTACAAAATCGAAAAAATGTGATTTATGTGAACTTCATAAATTTTAAAAAATATTAAATTTTTTCCTATCATATAAAAAAAACTTATATAGTTTGTCGGCAATTTCATTTTAGATATTTTAGAAGTGTACTTGTGTTTACCTGCTGAAAACGAGAGCCATAAAGTGAAGAACAGCGAAAAATGTTCCCCTCTGCAGTACCAACGATAAAGGTAGTTTTGTCTTTTGGATGAAAAGCCAAGACTCTAGCACATCCTGTTAACAAAGAAGAGAAAAGACAGTGATTGAAAGTGAAAAACAACAGCATCAGATTTAAATTACCAAGCAAGTATAGTAATAAGAAGAGGAAGTACTCTTTTAGTTATGTGCAGTCAAACCAAGGACAACACATACAGAGTTTTTCCATTAGCTTCGACACACAGCTTGCTACTATATTGCTTCAGAGAAAACTTTCTCCTTTTTCATTATTGATGATGATAATTATCAAGATGTTGACAGCAGTAGCAGTGGTTGAGTTGTGGGAAGAAGCTTGGATATTATTAGATTAATTTTCCAAGCCTCCTCTTTTGCAGCAGCATTACGTATTTGCGCGCTGTGGTATTAATAATAATGACGATGATGGTCTTTATACTTACCAAAAAGTTTATAAGTTGTGCCATCAGGTCCAGTAACAGGAGCAACAGGAAGATGAAGTGTACATATTTCCACTCCACCAAGACCACCAACTCCATTAGAGTCGGATGTATCAATTGTCCAATGAAGGATTCTTCCGTCAAGTCCACAAGAGTAGAAATTCGGATCTCCATCCATATTATCTTCACCCCATTTCACAGACCAAATCGGCGACCTGTGCTTCTGTATTACATGCACATTTTTGAGAACCACGGAAGATGGATGCATTGTCCTCATCAGGGAGCAACTGAATCAAAGCCACATTCCCGTCGTACATGCCGACAGCAATCAAACTGCTTTCTCTGTAGATTTTTATTGATCGTATGATCATCAACATCTTATAATATTTTTGTTTAAAAATGCTAGGAACGTATGCTTGTCTTGTAGCTTTGCTAAGTAGTTCATGTAAATAAAATATAATACGAAAGTGTAAAAGTGAACTGAACTAATTTATTCTTAAGAAATTTTGTTTCGCTTACTGAGGATGCACCGCACAGCACATACAACCTCTTGGAGAGATCCACACTTGCTCAGGAAACGCAGGATTTCGTAAGCTCCATATTAGCAGCATCCCATCCGTAATAGGATGGGTGAAAGAAACTGTCGAAGAGAAGAAAAACGAAGAATATTTTATGGAAGAATAATAACAAGAATATGTGGCACAGTCATCAATTTGCTACAGCAGCAGCAGAAGACGCCATATTTGTATCATATATTATGAATGACGGTGATGAGATGTGAGCCGTATGAAATTTTTGGCGTTACTTCTTCAAAAAGTCAATCAATAGAAGGATATCTGTCTCGCTTGCTACAATACAATCTACCTAATACATTATGCATACATAACTATTCTCCCTCACACTCACACAACTTTCTTTTTTGAAGTAAATTTTGCTTCATATTCTGCCTAATGCACTTACATGATCCATAACTGACAGCAAACATATCAGGTTCACTTTCCGACCAACTTATTCCGGTTACATGGAGTCTTTTTGCTCGATCATACGCAAACTTCCACAGTGGCAATATTGTACCTTCTCCAGTCTCGCGAAATTCATCAGACGCGTCTTCGTAGTACTTGAAATCTGTTTTTCAGAGAAAATACATGAATATGTCAGCAAATTCTATGTAAATAATCAATCAATATCAATATCAGCAGATATTTACTAAAAAAATCCGATAATATTACATCCTTCACTTCAGTACTTTAATACCCCAGCAGTTTTATTATTAACTATCATCATGCCTGCTATCATTGTGTATTGTGCACTTACCAAAAAGTACTTCGTTGTGGACATTCTGCATGACAAGACGCTCAAGAATTTTCAAACCTTCGGCAGACTTATTCAGTGCAGATTCTTGTTGCTGCTTGTCCTTCTAATACGGATGCCTTCCTCATCTTTACACGTAACTTTTCTGCCGCTCTGTCAAAAACACAAAGACACATAATATTAAAAATGGGTGATAGATTTCTGATGAGATATGGGATGGTACAGCTTAAGTATCTATACCAGTAAGTCTTTTGGTTTTATCAAAATTTGGTTCCAATTTATATTTTGCCACATGAGCTGTGACTCGACCTACTTTGATTTCCTTGTTGGATGATTATCATTTTTGTGAATATTACTGAATGAAGCCAATTATATAAATATTTTTACCCAAAATTCAACCATATTTTTTATTTTGTAGGAAGACGGAAGGAAAATTGTTATTCTTTGTCACTTTCACTACCGGGCCGACAAGATGGATACATTATTCAGAAAAAATACAAAGCCAAACCCAAACCAGCTTCAGCTCAGCTTTATCTCTACACTTTTCCCTTAGGCATATAGGTAAGTATATTATGCAAAACCGTAATCTCGTATTCTATATGAATACCCATTTAGATAATTGGAGTTCCTCGTGCTTCTACTTTTCGCGTCGCTTCAGCAGAATAAAGGAGATGTGATAATAAAAATTATGGTAGATGGTTATATGTGACTAAAGGTGGACTAAAGGGTTTTCTCATATCTAAATCTAACTTTGCATGTATGTATGTATAACGAAGGTGCTGAAGATGATGATGATTGCATATTAAGAACTCTAAACGTTCCTCAGTAATAATGCTGCTGATGCGAAGCGTTAAGCTTTTGTAATAATTTCTTTTCTGAGTTTTTGAGATTTTCTTTAAAAACTTACTTTCCGTCTTTTTCTTTCTTCTCATTTTCCTTATCACCAGTCGAGCTTTCACCTTCTCCACCTGCTTCATCTGGTAAAGCTGCTTCTCCATCTATGCTTCGAGACTTTTCAGAAGCTGCAGCAGCAGCATCCTCCTTCTGCTTCTCTTGCTTTGGCCTGTTTTCCAGATCATTTTCATAGGCATCGTATATTATCCAAGAGTTACAGTAGTCTTTGTAAGATGATCTTGGGGGTGGCTGCGTTTGACAAGCATGCTCCTATTTTCAGAAGAACAAAGAAAGTTACAGGATGATGATGATGATGATGATAGTACTTACTGAACTAAACTCTCCCTCTCTCTCTCTGGAGGAGTGAAAACTTGAAAACTGTAAGACTTTTTTTGATATGTGACAGATTGACGTTGATTGAAGCAAGAAATTCCAATTCCTATTCTACTTACCCTTAATGGATTATTGTAAGTCTGAGTGGATCGCTCACTGAAATCGAATTGATTCAAAAACTTTGTTTGCCTTGTATCCTCCTTTTGGTCTTCTGTAAGTTGCAGAGGATGCAGCATTGTTAGATAAAAGTTTTCAGAGTGTATAATTAGTAGCGGATGGAAATTATGTTATGTATGCATGGAATTAGCGAAACGAGAGAATTAGTTCTTTGTGTGTTGTGTTGACTGTGTAGTGACCTTTATCTTCTTCCTCCTCTTCCTGTTTACTATCCGATTTCTTTTCTTCTAGATCTGCCTCTCCATCAACCGAAGACCGATGCTCATCTCCCTTCTCTGCCTCAGTAGGTGGTGGATGTGAAGGAGGTGCTTCTGGAACAGCAGCTTGTTGTGGAGCAGGGGGTGGTTTAGCTGGTTGATCTGACTCATGAATAACGTCAACTAAAGGATACGGATACGTTTTCTTGAATTCCTCTACTTGATCCTTTGGAATTAGTTCTGAATCCATGTGAAGTAAAGTTATGGTCTCATCCTGTGCTGGAACTACTGCATAGGACCTGGAGATGGAAAAGCGTTCAACAAAAGGAGTTCCCTATTAGTAAAGATCTAGAATGATCTTCCTTTTATGTGGGAAATCTAAAAATGCAAAATTCTAATCATAAACTTTTCCGAAGCCATTACCGTTCTTTATAATCCCAAATTACTCTGTCCCGCATTATAGTTGGATCAGTGGTTACAAGCACGCGTTGAATCTCTTCCTTTAATTGCTGCAAAGAACCATATTAACATGATAAAAAATGACATTAATTCTGTATGATATTGTAGCAATGTAGCATGATTGGATAGAATTCTGAATTAAAATCGTATTTTAATCAGTTTACGTACGGATTCAGTCAGCTTTTCCTGATCTGGAGGCTTGGTTAGCTTCTGTTCCCTTTGAGAGTAGCCTCCGTACTCATCGTCATCCCTACGTCCCTTCCCACGACGCTTCCCTTTTGGAGGTGGCTTTGGTCCCATTGTAATGTCTGAATTTCGTAGTGTAATAAAATTATTAGTGTGTTACGGTACGGCTCATGAGATTTAAAACACTGGAGAAGAACGAAATTATTAAAGCTTTTTGTAAGGTCAGATTATTGATTTAAAAAATATGGCAATT
>JAHZNJ010001370.1:0-22050 GCA_027744475.1 Lepidocyrtus cf. sotoi NNG-2020 | reverse complement strand
AAAAAAAGGGTAACGGCAGTTTGTTTTCTTCCCAGTCACCCCAAATATGATGATGACACTTGACAAGACAGTAATAATAATAATCATAACAAACTTCATATATATGAAGATGAAAAGGAATATTATGTACGTATGTACGATTCTGCTTCAAGTTTATCTTGCTCAATCATTTAATGACTATGTGAATGAGCCACAGCCCGAATCACCATTTTTGTGAAAATACATTGGCATAATAATAATAATATTATAAGAAGAAGAAGGGAAAATCTGTGCAAAAAGGAAAAAGAGGCATAATAATAAAACTTGTTTTAAAAATAAATGTCAGTTTTTTTTAAAGTGGAGAAGCTACATAAGCGGAGAATAAATCCTTTTGGTTCTCTAAATCCTCTCCTCACTCACAAACAACGCAACGCAAAAGTCACATGACAGAAAGACGACGACTTTACTTGTTGTTAATGAAATGAAATAGACAAAGTCCCTTTTTTAGTAAAATGAGATTTTTTAAAATGACATTTTCGGTCTTCTTCTCTCACCAACATGTCATTTCATTGTTTGTAAAGTAAAATGTGTTCAGAATATAAAACAAGGTCAACAAAAATTATAATGCTTTGGCTGTTTGTGTGTGTTGATTACAATCATCATAAAAACTCTACTTTTGATTATTAAGAAATTATTTTCTATTAAAAAACGAAGTTTGCTCTAAATTTCAAGAATAGAAAGAAAAACATTGTCTTTTTTATGCTTTATTATGCAGTCTATCATAGTGAATCTTACTTGTCATAAAACAAGTGAGACTAAAAATGAAAAATGAGCCGACAGCATCAGCAGTTAACAGAAGTAATGAACCAAATGCAAGAAAATTGTTTAAAAAATAGTAGCAGGTGAAACAAAACCGCAGTATTATTTTTAAAACTTTACGAATGTTTGCAGATTCTTTCAGGAATATATTATTTCTTCCGTCAGTCAGTCGTTTTTGTTTTTTTGTAATAATCATAATAAATATCAAATGGGAGTACTCGTAACGAAAAGCAGTCACTTATTTCATGTTTTATGACTTTTAAAGTACTTCTTCTTCATTGCTAAAATTTGCAAAAGGTAGTGAAAAGATTAATTAAGAGGAAGATTGCATATTGCATTGCCCACCTACAACAAAACATGGCCATTTAAAAAAACTATACCCCTACGCACGCTTGCATTTCGTACACCAAATATTATTCGGTAAATAAAAAGATGCAGTCAAACGTCTTCATACAAAACGAACTACATTATAAAAGCAGTAATTGATAAAATGCACAATAATAAATGAAACACGGCATACTTTTTTAAAATGTTATTTTAAGCAAATGCATAAATTTTATTTAGGTTAATTATTTAAGGCGCAGTAGAGGAAAATGTTGGTAGCTCAATGATGTATGAAGGACAACACCCGAGCCGAGACTATAAAATCGACAGATGTACAGCAAGAAGAAGCATAAGCAAATTAGTTTTTAGTCATGATGATTTTCCTTGACATTGAAAACGTAACAGCGTCTCTCCCTCCATGCGCTCTGCTGTTCATTGTAATCATTTTGACCTTGTCCATCCGGTCTTCTTTCTTTTTCTTCTTTATGGTGAATGACGGAATAATCTAAAAAACAATTTTAGGTACCAAAAATGTAAGTTTCTTCCACACCTACACACTCTTGAAATGAGTACCTAATAGTAATAATAATACTTTAAAAAGTTCTAAAAAATCCATACTTTTTTGTTCATTTAAATGTGAAATTGAAGTGTGAAGACGCTTTTCTCAAGACGTGCGTAATAAATCAAGAATGGTGGTATACTTACGCTTTACTTACAATTTACATGCATGACAATATGATGAAATCACGCTGGTGTCATGTCAGTCCACTAATTCATTTAACCATGAAAAAAAATGAAATTTGCTCGACTTTATTATTATTTATTTGAGTAAGAAAAAAGCTGAGCGATGACAAAGCGGAATTGTATCTTCTTCAGCAAAAAAAGCTACAACAAGAATGGACAACCCGCGATCGCGATTCCACACAAACAAATGGAGGAGGAGAGAGGAAGGGTTAAAAAAAGAAGACAGGAGGTGACATAATAATGACCACTTTTATAAAAATGGAAGAAGGAACAAAGTATCAATGAACGAGTGAAGGTTATGTTATATGCAAAAAATGAATAGCAGAAGAATGAACGCATGTCATCCTCACCTGACCTTATTCAATGAATTTTCTCTTGCAAAGAGTAATCATGGATTAGTCATGCTATGGTATACGTAAGTAAGTATTTTTGTAACAAAAACGAACAACTTCCATTTTTTGTCCATGATTTTTTTTTTCGGAGATTGTGCATACTACTCTGATGATGAATAATAATAATCTGTTGAGTCCGCTGCAAATGTGAGGACAAGAGATTATTAAAGTCGTTTTTCAATAATATCTGTTTACATCTTAAAGGAATTCTTCGAAATATTTAACTTGCTCAATCATTTCATTTCCCAATCTTGTCTGTCATCTTTTACATCCATATGCTTGGTAATTGCCAACTGCCAACAAGTAACTTTACTGCTCCTGCACTGCACTGCTGCAGTCAGTCAAAATTCCTTTTTCAGAAGAATCAAACGAATGAGTAATGTAAATGGGTGAGGCATTTTCAAGAAAAGCAAAATAATCACCTCTTCATCATCATCTTACAACAAGACAAGTTTTATGCGTAAAGTGCTGAAAGCGAAGACGTTTTTTTAACTTTTATGCAAACTTGCTTAACTCGGCTCGGCAATCGACAACTTCCATTTAATCTCTTCCTGTTTTCCGTGGTTGCAGGGTGAGAATTTGATAAGAGTAGAAAATTAAAAGAGTCCTGTAGAAATAGAACAAAAAATTAGGGAAGGAAGGAATACACGTTTTCTTCTAAAATTCTCTGTAAGGAAAGGAATAGAACAAAGTTCTGTAGGTCATGTAGACAAAAGCCAAGAGGAGGGGAGGAGGGCTACAAAACATTATTGCAAGTTTGTAAATAAATTGGTAAATTGATTAAAAGCGAAGCAAAAGCACCAAACAAAAAATAGGATACACGGACGGGCTTAAATGAATGAATAAAAATGAATGAATGAGCTTTATCTAAGAAAATTTGGGCGAAGGAAGAAGAATATTTTATGAAGATAAGCATAATGAAATGAAGTTGGCTTAACTTCTCCTCCTGTTCTGTTCTCTTTTGGCTTTTTTTTTGTTTGCTTGCACGAAAAATGCATTTTGCATCATTGTACTTTTTGTTTGTTGTTACCATTTACAAAATAAGGTTAAACTTGGCTTTGGCATTCTCATATCAAATCAAGATGCTATTTCAAGCATGCCCATTAACAAAATCTTAGAAGATGAGTGAAAAAATATTCTTACTAAAATTCGTAAGTAAAGTGGATGATGAGAAGAGTGGCGTTGTTTTCAGCAGAAAATTGAAAAATAAAGAACTTCATTATCGAGAAGAAGCTAAACATGGTATTGAATTATCCGCCTATCCAAACACACAGAAGAAGAAGATCTTTACTTATGCTTACTTACTTTTTATTAGTGGATCATTCTTGATCCCTTAGCAATTGAAAAATAACAAACAACAACCCTGTTTTTTTGCGTGGTAAACTAATTTCATGGCCATAATGCCAAAAAGTTTAAGAAGAAATGTGTTTTTTTACTGACAAGAGAGCTCAGCTTAGCTACGATAGATATAGTTTGTTTGTAAACGTTTGTAGTAAACTTTACTTCATTTTTTTGAATATTTTGAAAAAGAAGCAGAAGAGGATTTGAGTTTAAATTCGAGCTTATATTCACTTCTTCTCGCACGCTTTTTGACTAATGCACCATTTAATCTGTATTGTTGTAGACAAGAATGGGTAAAGTGAGTTTTTTATTGCACTTTAGAAGAAAAATAATAATTATGTTGTTTTATATTGAAATGAGATGCGCCATATAGTAGTCAATAGCGTGAACTTGCTTTATTGCACATACTATTAGCCATTGTTGTAGAATTGAGAAAAAAAGAGTAAATAACATTATGTACTTTTGATACAAAGTTTACAATAAAAACTCCCATATATTTCATCAAAATACGAAGTAATTTATCAACTTTTAGCTAATTTGTGAAGAGGTTTTATTTATTTTTAAATAGAGTTTTTAAACCTCTTTAAGAGTAACGAGTACTAATAAATATTCAAAGGTTAAGAAACATTTTTTTCGTTGTTTTATTTTCACCACTGCATTACTTGATTTCACGCTTGTGATTTTTGAAAAAGAAAATCCGAATACGCACCCGCACCCGTGCAATTAAGCAGAAGAATAAGATGAAGATAAAAGAAGGAATGGATGAGGCAATTACTCGAACAATTGCGCCTGCCTAACCTAAATATTATTCCATATTGAGCAAAATATGGCTTCGAGCAAGCCCAGTAATAAAAGTGTGCAAAAAGCGACAAAGCCTACGCGCGATTTGAAATATGGTGACTTAAATGACAGGTGTAAACAGCAACAAAGCTAACGGAAAGGGCTAATTATTCTGTAATTTCAAAAAAAAATATTGTTTGCTGTAAGTCATTATAATATTCTTTCGTCAAGTATCATTAGCAAATTCGTATGCAAACAGACAACAGCAAACATTAACTATTTCTATTTACAATTATTATGATAATGATTATCATTATATGCACGGCTCCACATAAGCCCACATTAATCACAAGAAAGACGCTTTATATGGATATGCTGCTAAAATTGAATCGACATTGAAAATTTTACAAACAAACAAAAAAATTAAAATTACGTAAAATGTGAAATATGGAATAAAATAATATGCGATTTAATCCTTGCGTGCATCAAGCAGTCTAAAAGGTGTGTTTGCATTGCGAAGGCGTGTAATTTCTTCTTAAAAAAGAGATTAATTGTTTTGATGATTTCATTTGGTATATAATTCTAGGAATTGATATGAGTTTTAAATATTATTAATTATAATTAATTTTAAAGTATGTTCCATGTACATATTTAGTCATTGGAAAAGGAAAAACTGATTATAATTATGTGTGAGTAGGTTGCAATAAAGCAGGTATAAATTTAAATATAGAATTTATTGTAATTTTTGTTTTTTTATTTCTGCTGAAAAACTTCTTATAATCTTATCTTAATTCTTAAGGCTATGTCTGATATTTTAGAATGACCTTGCGAGGAACCCTGAACAATCAAGCAATGCACACTCGACGAGTATTTTATTTGGTAACTGCTTGCTGATCCCTAAAATCTGTTTTAAAGTACAGAAATTAGTAACAAGCTTGTATTACTTCTGCAAGTACAATTCAAGTTCTCTCAAATCTTCATGTATAACATTTTTTGGCAAGAAAAGTAAAGAAAAGAAGAGCATTCTTCAATTAGTTATCACGCGGTGCGGTGGATGCCCTGATTAAATTATGTATTGCAACAGTTGTCAGATGTACATAAAGTAATTTCTGATGCCTCGATGCGATGCCTGAAAGGTTCTACCTTTCCGGACATTTTTACTTGTTCCCTTTTTACGCAACACTTTATAATCGTGCACCTGTCACAAACTCAATTATAATCAATCTATGTAGATTTCCTCATAAAAATAAAATTCTATACATAAAAATGCATCCCAATTCTAATTGGAGTTTTTATTTAAAAAAACTATTACATCAGATGGATTCTTTCTCTTCCTCACTGAATTAGTCATTCAACTTGTAACCTCAAGGGCAATAAAAATGTAGATCATCATCAGAATGTACTTTTAAGATTATGTAACATCAATAAAGCAAGATTTGCCCATTTTTTGCCACTTCTCTTGTTCTGTTATGCCTACTCATTTCTCATCATCACACAATAAAAAAAATCTTCTAAATTTGTGTGCGTGGGCTGTGGGCCATTCTTCTGCTTCAAGAAGGCAAAATATTTTTGGTCAGACTTCAGACAGCAGCATCAGCAGCAACCACCACTACCACACGGGGATGATGATATGGTTTCACTATCATGTAATATCTGTATTTTTAGAAAAGAAATCTCTACACTTGTACAATGTATGATGATACGTAATAATAATAATAAGAAACAAAACAAAAACCGTTTTAAGTTCGAGATCCATCAACAACAACAACATCTCATGTAACGAACGATACGTAACAATGAATTTTTGGTAAACCACGCTAAAAATCTCATACAAGTGTGCATGATGGCACGTAATAGTTAAAATGCCTTTGCGTTATAAGTTCTCTAGAAAAAAAAACATTTTATGCATACATCAGGCTTATAGGAGGAGGATAATATTTTTCGCAAAATCCGAAGAAGAGAGATAAGTAAAGAGCGTTAAGAAAGGATAAGATGAATTGTGTCTGTTTCTGCTGCGCTGTGCTCTTGGCTTTGCTTTGCAAATTTTATTAAGATGGATCATCATTCATACGATGATACCTTATGATATAATATTAATGATAATGATGATGTTGATGTGAGGAGCAGTGAGCATTTAGTTGTAGACATCCGGCTAACTGAATCATCTTCATTTTTCTCACGATGAGCAAGCAGTGTGGTGGCAGCAGACCAGCAAAGTGATCATTATTATACTAATACGAAATATCGTAAACGAAATAATAATCTCGTGTGCTTTATGTCTTCCCCGTGAATGAATTCATACAACAACAGCAGCAGCGCAGCGACTGCCTGGGTTGTTGATGGGAATTAGCAGGAGAAGCAGCGTTTTTGGCCATGCATAAAGACAAGTGACGAGGAAACCCCAGCGTGCAGATCTGATCTGAAGAAGTCGTAGTCGCGTTTACTAATACTATCGCGTATTTTTTGCTTTTTTTACCGAAAAGGGGCAATGTGCAAATTTTTAATGTGAAACGTGAATTTTCTTAATTAAATGTTCAAAATGCAACTCTCAAGTTTAAAGCAGTTTGATCCCGTGACATGGTTTTATAAGTTAGCCATTTACATTTTTGTTACAAATTTAGTTCTTTTAAGTAGTGAATGTTTAATAATTAGAGAGAACCCAGTACGACTCCGTGTTTTGGAGTACAGTTCAAAAAATGGGGGCCTACAGAAGGTTCTCAATAGTAGGTATTCAGATTTAGTTGTTGGGGAGGAGGTGGAGGAAGACTCACAGCTTGTGCTGGAGTGTAGTTCGTTGTTGGGTCCTTTGAGATGGATATACTCTGGAGATGGGGTAACAACTCACGCAAAAAAAAATTCACAACTCACAACAAAATTCAGTAATTAAAAAGGGGTGTGAGTCAATTGTGTGTTTTTTATTCTCAATAATATTTTATAGCAACCACAACACAAGTCCTACTATTCAAGTACTTCGCGTGCCAGTACTGGAATGAGTTATACTGCGTACTTGAGTTTCCCTAATGGATTAGGTCCAAAGGACACGGGACAATATTCTTGCCAAAATTCCTACAATGCATCTGTTAGCAACTACGTATATTTATTTGTGCCAAAAACACTCATGGATGGTAATTTAAATTTATATGAATTTTATTTAAAGTTTCATTCATTATGGAAGTGATTCGTTGCAAAAGCTATTTTGATTGTAATTAATGAAACAAATAGGAAAGCAAGCCATTTTTGTTCCAAACCGGAGAAAACACGAAATCCCAATTTCGGCTGGAGACGAAACCGCGCGCATTCCATGCATTGTCACACATCCCAGTGTAAACGTTTCGTTGGAGCGAGTTGCACCGGTACAAAATCGCCAAAATTAATTAACTCGCAATTTACTATACAACAATTAAAGCAAATTTTTTTAAAAATGTTTTTCCAGAGAAAACTATTTTGGCTAGATCCTCCGGGAAGGGTCCCTTACAATCCGAAAACTGGCTTTACCGTTGACGTATCTCCAAATTCAAAAGAAACATACACGTGTCGTGGGGAGTACAAAGGAGAGTATGAAGAAGTGTCTTACGTCACCGCTCCACTTCAAGCTAGAATCGATCCAGAATCAGAAGGATTCCGTGCTGGCTACGTGAGACCTCAGAGGCTTCCATTTTATGGTATTCGTAGGAATGCAACGACTTTACCTCCTCCAATTTCTCCGATAATTAGAACTACTACCACAACAACAACTACTACAACGACAACTCCTTCTCCACTTCCACCTCCATCCCGATTACCAGCTCCTGAGAAGCACTTGGTTTCAGCTTGCACTCCACAGTATTGTGGTTCTAATGCTGAGTGCATTGTGAAGGATTTCAAACCTTACTGTATTTGTTTAGAAGATTACACAGGAGACCCGAAAAGAGGATGTCATCAAATCAGTGATCACTCGCAACATCTCCGAGTTGCCGACCCATGTCATCCTTCTCCTTGCGGAAAGCATGCAGAATGTCTTCAAATCAACGGACATCCATTATGCACATGTTTAGATGGATATTACGGTTCCCCTCCAAAGTGCTCCCCCCATAAATTCACAAACTGCACGAAAAATTACGACTGCGAGTGGACGGAGTACTGTAACACGGATACTCGGAAGTGTGAAGATATTTGTGAAGGAAGTGTGAAGTTTTGTGGGAGAAATGCTTTGTGTACAGCGTTCAGTCATATGCCATACTGCACTTGCCCACCCGGAGGAACCTATACTGGAGATCCTTATGATGCTGATGGACCTGGATGTCAGCTTCAAACAGAGAAAGCTCAGACGGAAGGGAAACCCACTTGTAATCCGTCACCTTGTGGAAGAAATGCACATTGCAAGGTTTATTCATCGTACCCTTTGCCAATTTGTATCTGCCCTGTAGGTTTCACAGGTAAAAAAATCACCGCAATTAATGACTATTTTGAAAAATGCTACGTACGCTCATACACTTCTTAATTAATACTTCCAGGAGATCCAAGCCATCGTTGCTACAAAATGTCTTCAGCTCCAATTGTCGACGTGTTCCGTCCACACTACAATACACATCCAACACAATCCCTTACTTCGACCACGCCTGCTTACTCCTCACAAGAGTTTTTAGATAACCCAAACAAGCTATGTACTCCAGAGTATTGTGGAGAAAATGCTCGATGTCGATTCCGGAACAATTTACCAGAGTGCCATTGCAATTCCGGATATAAGGGTGACCCATATAAAGGTTGCCACAGGACAACAATCTCTCCTCAAGCCTTACGTCAGGCATGTTCCGTGTGTGGACCAAACAGTGTGTGTTCAATGGTATCGGCACAAGCAAGATGCGTTTGTGCGCCGGACTCTATCGGAGTGCCTCCAACTTGCAAACGCTCATCCTCCATTACATCATCCCTCTTGTCGCCGATTAGTTCGCATTCACAGCAACAGCAACAGCAGCGACTTCCGTCATCTCCATACCACAACAAGCATCAGGTATCAGTCGTATCCATCTCTACAGCTTCTGCGCATGAAAAGCAACAGCACCACAACAACCAAAAAAACCCAAACCTTCTTTCCTTTTTCGCCACTTCCTCTTTTTCTCTTCAATCTCACCCTCAATCTCACCACCCTAAGCACAGTAGTAAACTTATTAGTAGAATTGCATGCAGGTCAGATCTGGATTGTCCAGAAGACCGAGTTTGTTACACTGCAAAGCAAAAATGTCTAAACCCATGTTCTTGGGCGTGTAGTGACTCTGCCGTGTGTTCCGTCACTAATCATCACGTCCACTGCCGTTGTTCTCCAGGTTTCACAGGAAATGCCCGCATCGAATGCAATAAGATTGAAGAACAGCGGAAGCAGCAACCAGAGCCCTTACTCCCAAAGCCCGAAAGTGATCAAAAACAAGCTGTACACCAATCCCATCCATGTACTTTCCTTTGCGGAGCTAATTCAGTCTGCAGAAGAGTCTCCGCTACTGAGATGAGACTGCTAAGGAGGAAGGCCCTTTCCCGACAGCACATAGCCACGGAGAGGGATCCCTTCCAGAGGGCACTTCTCCAGCAAATCAGGAGAGTTTCTTCTGGTAACAGAAATAATTATAATGACAACGTTGTTAATGATGATGGTGGTAAAGTTAATAGTACTTATTATAACGACGGTTATTTCACGGAGTGCAAGTGTGTGGCGGGCGCTTTCGGTAATCCTTATAGTATAGAAGGTTGTTCTTTCCAAAGTAATTCAAATTATGATAGCGGTGGGCATTTACCTTCTCCCTCCCCTCCTCCTAATTATAATAATAATAAGAATCATGATCTCGATGAATCTCCTTCCAGTTCTAGTACAATTGTCATTCAAGTAGATCCCTGTCACCCAAACACCCATCCTTGTGGCCCACACAGTTTATGCGTTCCTCACAGAGGACAAGCCTTCTGTAGATGTAATTTCAATAGCGTTGGGGAGCCCCCAAATTGTAGACTTATTTGCGGAAAGGAACAACATTGTTTATTTGATGAGATTTGTCTGAATGAGGAATGCGTGCCAAGGAATGATTTTCAAGCCCTTCCTCCTCCTCCTCCTCTTCAACAAACATCTTTATCCCAATCCCAATTAGAAAACAATATCATTCGGAAATAATATGATATAATTTTACATGTATTATATAATTTGTTAAATATTTGCTTCAAGGTTTTATGCAATTATTGAGTTTTGTCATTGTTGTTTGTTTCTTTTCTATTTCCTGATTTTTTTTACTGTTGTTGGCTTTTGTCATAGTTTAAATTTTGTTATACACTACAAAAATTCTTTACAAACCTTACCTAATATTTTTATAATCTTCTTAGTTTAATGAACTGAAGGTCAAAAGTTAAACATTCAAATCGTTTGATCTAATATGGTGGCGTAAATTAGCGTTGTGTATAGCGAAAATTGCTTTATTTGTAGTTTAGTCTTGGCTTAAGCTTTTTGAATTTTATACTTAAAAAATGCTAGTAAAATAGAATAGTGCATGTCTCGTGTCTGTACATATTGATGGGAACTCTTAAATGTGTTTCTTTTGTAAATTCTATTGTAAATATTAGTACAAAAACAGTTACAATTACAAAGTTTATAAATAGATGTAGAATAGAGATGCTTTCTGTTGATATTATTACGATTTTTTATTTTGTTGGATGATTTGATATTTGATGTGAACAGATTTGAATGTAAAATGAAGACAATTACGCCTAAAGTGCCAAAATAAAATATAGGTGGGGATACAAATCTTGACTGTAAAAAGAAATCATAATAATGTTCATGTTCTCCCTGGTCTACATTTATTCGATTCAAAGATTCAAAAAAGATTTGCAGTTTTACTGCACAATTGCATTGTAAGTGAGAAAAGACAATAAAATCTCGTGTGGTCAGGCAATGGTCATGTGCGATTCCTAATTGTTGATCACGCATGCATGACAAACAGAATTATGGATGAGCACAGATCAGTTTTATTGCGCATAATTGCTTTCTACCTGCCATACATGGACAAAGAAAACTGACCATGGTTAGTTCTCACAATTCTTAGCCAAGAGGAGCGTCATCACAAAATCTCAATTATTTCGAAAAACACATAATTTGAATCGCGTTTATTTAGGCTGAAATACCAAAAAGTTAAAATAGCAAAAACGGCGCTTGTAAAATTAAATTTAACCTATTCAAGCATTGCGACAGTTTAGCAATTTAATTCTTGTGAAAATTAGCATATTATTATGAAATATCCTTTTTCATAAGGAAAAAATTAAAATGAGCTTAAGCTTATAAGAAGTGGCATACCTAATCATAATCAAAATTAAGCGATCAAGAGTGAACAAGTTTTGCAACAAATGATAAGATCAATTTAATATCTTCATCATTTATTTTTTTCTTCAAATTCAACATAGCAAATATATCATCCACAACCAAACAGCATCTGCTTTTACTATTTTGCTCTTATTAACGTTCAGTTGTTGTATCAAGGAAGAAATAAAAGTAATTTTTCAGGAAGAGAAAACGTCAACTCGGTTATTTACTGCCACTGCCTGCCACTACCTCATTGTTCGGTTTTCATCCACATCCACTACTACCACATCAGACATTATCAAACAACTCAATATCATAACAATCAAGTTATAAATATCGAAAAGCTATGTTTATTTCCCATTTCAAACTTTTTCTGCCCGATGAGAAGAGAACCAGTTTGACGAGGAGATAGCGAAGACGACTGACGACGAATACGCAGGAGCAGCAGAAGCAGGCTTCAGCACAAAATCCGAATAATAGTACGAGCGATTGTTTCTAACAATGTAACAACGCTCTTTATAATAATTTATTATTGAAATTGAAATATTGTTACATTCCTTATTATGATTTTACAACTATAATGATGGCAAAAAAAGTCTCAATATTATTTTTTTCCTTGTCATCCCTTGAATTCCTTCCTACGGCTCGCGCAGTAGTAAACTTAGAAACACACGGAGGAGAAATGATTATGATAAACAAGGGAGTGGGAATAACTTTTTTTACGTGAAAAATAAACCACAAAACATAAATAAATTTTATTGTTTGTAGCTCTTCATCTGCTACTTTTTTTCAAGTTTCTTTTTTTTTTGCTGCTGATCTTTTCAATGTCGTTCACTCCTCAATTCCTACTTCTTCGGTTCGTCGTCGTGTGTCAAGTCAAGCTTTAAGAAAATGAAGGAAAGGAACAAAAAACTGTTTTGTTTTCTTTAGTTTTTATGCCAACTTTTTAAAACTGTTTTAAAAATGAGAATGTTCATATAGTGGCCTGACCAGACCACTATTCTTATTATTCTTCAACAATTATATTATTACTACATAAGACAACAATGGTTCGTTTAATGCATGCAAATAAGTGATATCATACATAATAGTAAACTTGCCTTTGCCAAACAACAATGACTTTTTGCCGGTTCGGTCATTGTTTTCCCGTACTCTTGTTTCTGCATATCATTATCATTATTAGTTACGTAATATTAACATAAACACACGACTGCTGCTGCTCCTTCTGTTAGGATGATGATTGTGATGATGATATTATCATTTCGCTACTACAACCACTTTACAATATTTTTACTGCAATTATACCCGTCCATATAAAGAACTGAATATTCATTGTAGAGAACGAAATGAATGAAAAAAAAATAAAAATAGAAGAAAGCCAGTTCAAAATTTACAACTCCAGAAGAAGAAGAATAAAAAACCGTTTTTTCTTGGTTGACTATATTCATGCTGCGTTTATAATTTAGTTTAGTTTCGCCATTTGAGCAAGGCAGATGACCTGGTCATTTAGCCTGGTGAAATAAGAAATAATTTGCTATTAATACTTTTCAAACTATTAAATTTTTGACAATTTCATATTTACCACGATGAGAATGATAAGTAAAGTGTGGTTCCTTCTGGCTCTGGCAGGGTCGTGGTCGTCATTAGGATATTCAGTACGTAATGTTGAAATCCCTAACTTGAGGGTAATTGTAGTTCCGATTAATTCTAATGAACCTGTCAAAGACGAGCTTGTGCTTCACAAACCACCGAATTCCGATGTGGTCGTGGGAGAAGGAGAAGAAATTCCTTTAGCAAGTCAACTTAAGTTGGAGTGCGACGCTCCATATCCAATTCAGTTCATTTACACAGGAGATGGGGTAATAAGAGAATCTTAGATTTTTCATCCTAAGAAAATATTTTCACGTTTAACTAATCAAAAAATTTTGCAGATGCCAGAATATACAACAAATACAAGCCAAACAATTAGTAAAATTGATGGGGGACAAGGACAAGCTACCAAGCCACGACAATTGTTTGAAGCGGAACTTTACTTAGGATATGGAAGACAGTTGGGATCTTATGATTCAGGAAAGTACACTTGTAGAAGTTTACAGGATGCTGGAAAAGCTTCCCATTACTACCTTTACATTTTAGACGGGAAACTGTTCATAAGGCAAGATGGAGATACGGTTTATTTCCGGAGATCGGACCCATCTGTGAGAATTCCCTGCAGTGTGTCTCATCCTAAAGCTACCGTTTCACTGCAAAAGTCTATCAATGTATAGCAGCATAACTAACTAAATTATATTATATTATGCTAATTCCACTTTAAACAGAATGCAATTAATCGTATTTGTAAAACTATTTTAAGGGTCTCATTCAATGCCCCTTGAACGATTCAATATCCTTCGAGCCTGCCTCTGGTTTCCAAGTAAAAACAAGCAACAGATTTGATCCAGCAGGTACCTACGTTTGTACTGCTGGCTACAGGGGAAGCTACCAAGCTGTTCAATACATCTTGATGGCTGAAGGCGGTTCAGGTATAACAATTTAAAAATCCGTACCAAATTGAATAATTTTTCATTTTACTTTTCCTATACCCACTTTATCATTATTTTTCAAAAGCTAATCAAGGTCAAGGACAAGACTCTTCTTCACAGCAACGCCTTCCTTGTCGTTACGATTCAGACTGCCCCAACACAGAAAACTGCCCTCGCAGCGGCTATTGTGCTTCGCCTTGTTCCTCTTCCTGTGGCCAGAATACATCTTGTCGTGTTGTAAATCACCAAGCACAATGTCAATGTTTACCCGGCTATCAAGGCAACCCATTCATCTCATGTTCCCCAGCAGCTCCTCCACCAGAAAATATCCAACAGCAAGATCCCTGCACACCCTTCCCTTGTGGTTCCAACACAGTCTGTGAAAATCATCATGGAATCGCAAAATGCTCTTGCAGTCCCGGATTTCAGGGTGATCCTTACTACAAATGTTACAGGAGGAATGATCCTTGCAACCCAAATCCATGCGGGCCACACAGTTACTGCATAAACCGAAACAATTATGCAAGCTGCTCCTGCGCCCAAGGTTTTATTGGAACGCCACCCAATTGCAGAGCCGAATGTGAGGGAGATTATCACTGCGCTCATAATCAAGTGTGTAGATCCTACCGTTGCAGGAATCCTTGTGATGGAGCCTGCGACGGAATACCAAACACCCAATGTCGGGTTATCAATCGAAGACCAGTTTGTGCGAAATATCAGAGAGGATGCCCAACTGGTTATTATGGCAGAGATTGCTCCCAAATTTACGAAAGAGAAACGGTCAATCCTCCACAAAGGGTGAAGCCGGTGTCTGGTGAGGAGGATGTGCCTGTGGAAGAACTACCTTCCGTGATTTCTCCTTGTGTACCATTTCCCTGTGGATCCAATGCGGAATGCATTACACGATCCGTTTTCAATTCTGCCATTAATGAAACTTCAGAGGTGGCATTGTGCCAATGTCCTCCTGGAAAAACTGGTAATGCAGACATGGAATGTTATCCGACTGAAGAACAGATGCACATTGTTCGAATCTTTACGCATGAATCCGCAAGGGATGACTTGGCGGAGGACGCAGACGATCAACCAATTCAAGATGATGAAGTGGCAGTTATTTCCTCGATCAATTCAAATGTTGAGGTTTCAACAATTGCAGCAACGGAAGAGGAAGGAGCAACGGCCCCTCCTGTCGTTTCAACAGAAGCCTCTTCTTCAACAAAAGCCCCAAAAAGATGTGGAACTAACGCAATTGCAATCGTGTCAGTGGATGGAAGACAGGTCTGCAGCTGTCCTGTTGGATACACTGGATTGGCAAGCATTGAATGCCACGCATTAATATCGACAAGGAGTAAGCAAAAGACGATGAAGTGGACAGAGCCGACGTAGGTAACGATTTAGTGGAACCCGAATACTGTGATCCGAACACATCCGTCAACTGCGGTCGCAATGCTTTTTGTGTCATCCAAAATGGAACGGAAAGATGCCAATGTATGAGACCCTTTACTGGTAACCCTGACGTTGGATGTGAATTGGAATGCAACTCTGACGCAGATTGCCCCAGTGAGTATAGTTGCTACTCTGCATCTAATTCCACCTCCGGAAGATGCATTGACCCATGTGAACCTTCCCTTCAGATATTTTTCCAGCAGTGTGGAAGAGACGCGTACTGCAAAGCTGAAGATCATAAACCTGTTTGCTACTGCCCACAAGATTTGCCTCATGGTGATCCTAACATCCATTGTAAAGAGGTAGCAAAACAAAATATTATGCATGAATTGTTCAAGAACATTTTACTCAATTAGAACATTTCTCATTTTATTTGCTCATATTTGATCAATTTTGTTTAGAAATCTTGGATGCCAAATCACCTTCCTCCATCTCCGATCCCATCATGCGAGAAGAAAAACGAAAATTGCGGAGATAACGCCGAATGTCGCCAGTTCCACGATGAAAAGACCTACTGCGTTTGCATGCCTGGTTATTATGGTGATCCCTATGATGTGAAGGGCCCCGGTTGTGAGCAAGGACTCCAATGCAGGAACTCTACTCAATGTCCTGCTAGCAAAGAATGTGTCAATGGCCGCTGCCTTGACCCTTGCAGGGATCTTAAACTTCAATGTGGGGACCATGCAGGATGCTCGGCTGACGAGAACCATAAACCCAAGTGTATTTGCAACATTGGCACAATTCGTAACCCAAATGGGTCATGTGAACCTGTGAAAGGAGCTCTCGCCGAGCGTATGGCATTGTTCAGATCGTTTGAAGATTTTTAGAGAATGAAAATGAAAGTGAAGAAGACAATTAAGAAGGAGAGACAGGAGAGGGGCACATTTAGATATAAGATGATGCATGCATGTATATAAAATTAACCCTGTTATATTTAATGACAGCAACAATGATGATGATTTACTTGAGTAATTGCCAACAGATAACCTTTAAGCCCAATTAAGCAAATTGAATTCAAAGTCAACTTTGAAAAAATAAAAATTATTATTATAAAAGTCCAACCAACAACGACGTTGATTACGAACGAGCGAAGGATGTAAAAATTCCGATTTTATTTTCAAAGGCTGTTTACCCCTTCTTAAACAAATTAGCACATAAAAGGGAGATATAAATGAAGGGAACATTTATGACTATTGTAAATACTCAGAAAAACATTGAAAAATCAGGATGAATAGTGTAGGAATTGAAATAGATAGCAAGAAATTATTATTTGTATTATTTATAAACAAACAATTTAAGTTAACAAAACATCTAATAATAAAACATAATAAAACGGGAAAAGGATTTCAACTCTTCTTCTACATAATAATATTTATTTTTATTTATTATTACATACATATTTTTGTAAATAATAGACAATTTAGCTCGATTTTCAGTATTTTACTGTCACTGTCACCGCACACCGTTACTGCATAATACAACAGTAAAAAGTAAAAACTCTCTCTCTCGCGAGTCGCGACTTGACAGACAATAATGCAACATTTTCAAAGAAAACTCCTTCTTCATCGTTTGTTGTTGCTGCAGTTTTCTGCATTTTACATGTAAGCAAGCAATAAGGAAGACTCTATCTTATCCCCGTTTTTTATAACGAAGGTAGCAGCAAAATTAACATTACACATTGTAGAGGAGTAATAATTCTAATACTGTTATAAATGCGGTGACTTTTTTATTTTCTTCTCATCATAAGAATCATAATAATGGTAAACAATGCAATGCTTTTACTTTTTTGCAGGAGGTGGAATGGAGGTATTTCTCGATTCTCACATGGCTACTATCGTATCGAACATGTTATACATTTGATTAGGATGACGTAGCATCAGCAATAATCATCTACTTATCTGTGGCAAGAGGAAGGGTCGTTAAGATTAAAAATAGTTTACATTGCTAACAATCATCATCATCATACTACCTATTCTTTGTGACTATCTGTCTGCTACTGCTGCTATTATTACAGTTAATCGTTAATTCATATATGTATGGTCTCTAATTAAGGGAAGAAGAAAGGGTGAAGTTTTAATGGGAAAAAGTAAAAATAGTTTGCATTTTACGAAGACGGAGGATGAATGAGTGAATGTGAGAGTGAATGTAATTTGAATTCAAGTGAAAAATAATACGACTACACTACGACAAGTATGAAGCATTCAATGCAATCTCCCTTTCTTCGAGATAAAAAACCGAGAATAGATTTATTCATTAGCGTAGTTAGTTATTATTAGTAAGGGAGGGAGAGAGGAGGAGTACTTGATTTACTTATTTATATCGCTGTGATGCGACCAAGACCAACAACGACTCTGTTAAGAAAAGAGTCCTCCTCTGTCCCTTCTATCGTTTCTGTTGATGTCGTTCTTGATGATGATATGCAAGTGTACCCTACGAACGTCGCACGACAACAACCGCCTTGTCCTTTGTCTATTATTAACTATTCTTAAAATTAATAATAGTAATAATAAATTTTTAAGTGTTTAAGTCGCTTTCTCTCTCTGTGTCTCTCCCCTACTTCCTCCTCACTCACATTTTTTTTCTCTTTCTTCTTGTTCGCAAACGCTGCTATTAAATGCCGTAGTTAATCAAGAGAAGAAGAAGCATCAGAGCAGTAAATGAGAATGATGATTATCATGAAAACGATAATGATAATAAGAGCACATAGTAAGTATAGTGTAGCGTATGCATGGTTATTGTCAATGTCAATAAAGATACGATCAGGCGAGTGGTACAGGGACGCCGTTTGCGGAGGAAGTTGAACAAGCTCTTTGAAAGCAAGCACCGTTGATTTTTTAAAAAGCCGGATATGAGTTGGGACGGACGTTTCTTGCTTATGGCTACTACTCATGATTATCCTACTACAAGGATGATGATATGAGAAATGAACGAACACCCGCACCCTATAACAACAGCAGAACATAACGTCGTCTCTTTTCTACCTATTTACAGTCACATACTCGTATTATCATCAAACGATACTAGTAAAAACTTCTCAAATATAAATTTAAATTACACACTTGTGCATACGCAATTTATCTTGAATTCGCATCGCAATCGCGATGAACCATCCATCCATCCATTGTTCTTTCTTCTTATAAACTTGTGACTTTTTCGCGAGTTTATTCATAGTTTTTTTTGTTTGCAGTAAATAAAATAAAATATTATAAACCTTTTGTTTAAAGATACGCACACTCCATTCTTCAAAATGTGATAAGTGTGCTGTGCTGCAGCTGTCAGAAAGAGACGAACAAGAGCGTTAAATACTTACTTACGTACATACATACGTCGCAACGTTTTAAAAATGTGAAAACTTACTGCGAATTAAAATTTATATCTGAATCGGAAACAACAATGATGATGATCCTCCTCACGTAATAATAAAGAAGTAAAAGAAAGGTGTGCAAAAAAGGGAAGATAAACATTTTTTCGGCTCAGAGGAATAATCAACATAACTTTCTGCACCAACACAAAAGGTGTGTTTTTTATATTTTATTTTGATATGCGTAATCCGTAGCGGAAAAGATAAATAAAAATTCCGAGGTACAAAAAAGAGTTGTGAGTTTTGTAAGACATAAGAAGCGCAACAAATACAAAGAAGAAGGATTTTTTTTGTTCAAGTGCTTACTTGTTATGTTATTATTAAATTGTTTAAAAATCTACAGTTTTGTAATACCAAAAAAAGTGAACGAGTAAATTTCTCGAACTCTTGATGTTTTACTCATTCATAACCATCATCATCTCATCGTCAGACAAGGAATACAGCTTAATTACTTCTTATGAAAGAAAGGGAGCATAACACACGAATACAATACGAATGGCTCTTCTTACTTCTACTCTGTAATTTATTTTACTCAATTTGTAATCATTTTCGAAACAAGTGTTTGGCTAAATGGAGTTCCGCATTTTTGGCGTGGTTTGTGTTACAGAATAATTAAAATCCGACTGGCTGTGCTGTATAGTAGGCAGTAATGAAAAGGATTACAAGGCCGTGAAAAAGGTCGAGCGAGAGAAAGAACGAAGAAAATGTTGCAAAATTTCTGCCAATAGTAGTGAAGTGCAGTTAGTGCCTGGTCAAACAAAGACGTACTTATGTGCGATGACGAGAGCTTATCTGAAAAGACGTAAAATGTCGGACTCTGTGTGGACAAAAATGCTTTCCTGTTTCTGTTACAAGTTTAACGGAAAGGGAGGAAGAAGACTTTCTTCTCCTACGATAAGTTTTATTGTACTTTTTAGCAGTTTCAGTCTTTTATTTAACCAAGTTGAAAGTTTTTCCCCGTTGTGGGACTCTGTGAAAACGCAAGTGTTCCAAGAGTATGAAATAATTTCAAACAGGGGTCAACTGTCAATTGTAAGGTCGAGACTTAATGACGTGAGGAAACATGAGTTGATTGTTGGTGAGAATGTGAAGCAAGGCAGTAGATTGATTTTGACGTGCACTGCGTGGTATCCATCTGAATGGGTGTATTCCGGAGATGCCGTAAGAATTATCTTTAATTAAATCTAGCAAAAATTACAATAATTAAAGATGGTTAAACATATGCTTTAATTAAAATAGGATCCGACTTACACCACCAATACCACAATCGAAAATCTTGGACCCAATGGACAAGTTCTTCCTTTGGATGATGTAAACGGGGCAAAGCGATACGTGGCTACGGTAGTCATTGGACCAAGAGGAATCAAACAAGGCGATACAGGACGTTATAATTGCATGACAGCTTCACCGGAAACAGGAATGAAATATAAAACTTTGTCAGCTTTCTACCATCTTTTTGTCCCGGGTAATGAAATGCAGTTTATTGTAATGATGTAATTTTTAAAAACGGTCCGATGACATAATCCGAAAGTGGTTTTCCAACAGGTAAAACGTTATTTATTCGAAAGAGGGGTGGGACGATATTGTACGACCTTAGAAAATCCCCAGCGAGAATTCCTTGTGGGGTTACCAATCCCCGTGTCGCTGTTTCACTTCAAAAGTTTCAACACGTAAAATATTTTTAATTGCAATTATTCGGAATGTCATTTCAAAGTCTTTCACTTTTACAAGATGACTTCATTGTCAAATCCTTTCAGGGTCACTTAATAAACGTAGACAATGAGACGATGCTTTATCATCCGATCAGTGGATTTTATCCCAGACATGACATTCCGGGAACTTACGTTTGCACCGCAGCGCACAACAAAGCTTTCGAATTACTTCACTTCACTCTCGTCCCGAAACTTGCTGATATCGCAACATTACAAAATCTCCGCCAGTCCAGTGAAGAAGATCTTGAATGGTTATTTAACTCGTTTAAATTAGGGCATCCCAACAGAATTCATTTGAGCACGAGAGCGCCAGTTCAACACTACAATTCAGTAGAAAAGAATAAACGACCAACGTCACGCCCCCAAAAAATCAAAGGCTCTGAGAAGCTCTCAATTTGGAAACGACCTTCCGAAGAAGACAAAGATGATGTCATTGTCTCCCCAACAGCGCCTTCAACTTATCGTCCAGTTTATGTTCTATTCGCAGAAGATTTAAATAGATTGAAAGCAAAGCCACTCCCAAGCAAGAAACCCGCGCCAGGAAGTGGTAGCGGGAGTGCAAGTGGAAGCGCTAGCGGCAGCGATGAAACCGAAGAAGAAGAGGAACAAGAGCAGGAAGGCGAAGTTGAAGAGTCTCATTCGCACGAAGGAGGAGACGACAAGGAACCCGACCACCAGTACCATTTTGATGGACAAAACACAGGAAATGATAACTCTCAGTTGTACAACCACTTTTACACAACTCAACGGCCTTCCCTCACAACCCCAGCATCACTAAGACCTTCGCTTCATAAGGAATATGCTACGACTTATCTTCCCTTCATTAACTTTTTAAATCCTCAAGCAGCCGTGATTAAGTACAAGCCTGTTGTTAATCCCTCGGATTCCATAATTAGCCAATATTCGGATCATTCGAAGCGTACTACCACCAAAAGACCGTTAAATGGGCAGATCGTTTATGATATTAATTCCAACAGGCTGATTTACCAGGAGCACTTGGGTCAGCAGAGTCATCAACATCAACAACAACATCATCAGCAAAGCGGGTTTACTCGTGCACCGACACAAAGGCCTACAAGGACAAGGACAACTGTCAGACCAGGGAATAAGTTTAGAATTCCGTCCTTGCCAACTCAGAAATGGGTGACAACGCGGAGAACTAAAGTAGTGACAACTAAATACCCCACAACTTCGACAACACCTGCGCCTCCCTTGATACCGGATGCTGTAGTTTGCATAAATTCTCCCTGTGGAAAGCACGCTACTTGCTATGCAAACACAGTTTACTATCATAAACAAAAGGAGACCAGAAGAGAGCCAGCTT
>JAHZNJ010001369.1:0-16708 GCA_027744475.1 Lepidocyrtus cf. sotoi NNG-2020 | reverse complement strand
TAAAATCGTTCAAAAATATTTTTAAAAAAATCAATTGTGTTTGCATTCTACTGTCATTTCATATTTTTCATGTGAAGAAATGTGACTTTCAAGGATAATTCTTCATCATCATCCCATTCAATTCATTTGGATGTGGTTTCATTTTCGTGTTTAAGAAAAACTGTGGAAAATAATACAAAATGGGAGGAAGCTTGTTTTATAAGGAAGAAGGCGCTGCAAAGCGTTTTCATTTTCATAAGAAGGATAATTCAGAAGATTGTGACAGTTTGGATGGAGAAAATGTGTCAGTTTCTGGCTATTCTTCATGTTTGGTACAAATTTCCCAGTCACAACTACAACGTTCCCGTTGGAGCTCACAAATAAGTGTAGCGTTTATCACCGTCGTAGGAATTTTATTTTTAGGCTTAAGTTGTTTCGGTGGTGGTGGTGGTGTTGTTGTTGTGAGTGGAGCTCCTTCTTCTTCCTCATCCTCCGGTTATTTTAAAATGTTTGGGTCATCCCAATCCCAACTGTATGATCCTTGCTACGAGGAAATCGCTTTGTCGGCAGGAGGATCCGCGAATTCCTACGCTTTACAAAGTTCCTCTTCAATGCTCAGTGGTCTACTAGGTTCCAGCTCAAGTGGAGTGAAACGGGCGAGAAAATGCATTCCAGATTTCGTAAATTCCGCATTCGGTAAAGAAATCGAAGCATCCCATACTTGTGGCTCGAGGGTTGCCACAAGAATGTGCTATTTGAATGACGGAACTGGGATTGGATTCATTCAGATGGCTCATCCTTCCGAATCTTCATTATCTTCTTCTTCCTCAAGAAAAAACAATAAATTTTCTTCCTTTGGCTCGCCCTCCACATTTGACGGAGGAGAAAATGGGAATTCCAAGTCGGAGAATGATAATCTACTGCTCTTCTTCGATAAAATGAATACGACGATCGGCAGCGGGCTCACGGATGGGAGCAATGAAGAATATACTAATTTGGTTGATCTGAACAGCAAGGAAAGTGAACTGTCGCCTGATTTCGGGGAAGGTGATACGAAATTCTTCGAAGATGACTTGGACGAAGATGAAGACGATGATGAGGATTTGGATGAGGACGAAGATTACATGGAAGGTGAACAATCTGCAGATAGTCCTTCGGCTGTGACGCCATCCACTTCTACAACAACGACAACGACGACTACAACCACCACAACAACTACTACAACACCACCACCACCTACGCAAAGGCCTAGAGGAGGTCGTAGAGGTGGAGGTGGTCGTCGAAGAAATCGGAAAAATAACAGGAAACGTGTAAATGATGGAGGTGGAGAGGCTGCGACAACAACAGACCCCAATCTCCCCAGAATGTCAAGAAGTTTGGATAGAAGGAGAATGAAGGATGCTGCAGCAGGAACTTGTCACATTTGTGATGCTCGTGATTCTCGCACCTCTCATCCAGCAGCGTACATGTCAGATCTGAATAATCCGAATAATTTAACTTGTTGGCAGGTGAGTACTATTTTTGTAATCTGTTTGATTTATGCATTTTTATAAGTTTTTGTACATTAATCATGCACATTGCTGCTGTAAGAACGACTGATTTGCAATAGAACAGAATTAGAATCCATTTCAGTTCCAAAATGTCACCCTTTTACGGGCAGTTATGGGTTTTAGACCAATTATACTACTCGATATAGTGCATATCAATGGATCATCATTGTACATACTTAAGTATAATTTGTCAATTGTTTGTTTGCAGTCCGATCCTTTGGCTAGTCAAGACGGTAAGCGTTGAGAATTTCTTTCCCTCTCTTAATATAAAACGCTTAAAACATAATTTGGTTAATACCCTTCTTGAAGTGGAATGAAATAAAATTCATAAAAATTCTCTGGAGAATGAAAAAAATAAATCAACTCTAAATTAATCACGATGATCCAAAATGATTCATAGAGCAACAATAACACGCGCAAATGAGCAAGACGCCCTTTGCACCGACAGTCACATAAAGGATTTAGGCATGGGAAGTCGCATAGCCTTCAGCACGCTGGAGGGGAGACCCTCAAACTTGGATTTCGACAATTCTCCTGTTCTCCAAGTGAGTAGTTCAACTCAACTCTCTTCTAAATGTATAATATCACCCAAATTACCCTGTTAATTATATCTAGAAATTACGGTTGGTTGTTGAATGTTGTTGATAATGATAAAAAATTCATGAGCATGCACCCATAAATTCCTTCCCCTTCCTTCTTCTTTCCCTTCTTTCTTTAATTATCATTATCTACAAAATTTGACTGGAAATTTTACAATTTAAAAAAAGGACTGGGTAACAGCCACCGACATCCGCATAGTTTTCAACCGTCTTCTCTACCCCGACACCAATATCGCTCCACTCATTCAAGAAATCGGCACAATGACAAATTCCGCTAGCTCAGTCACATTGAAAATGAGTCAGCAAGAAAATTCCAACGGTGGTGGTGGGAGCAGTTCCACCCTCCCCGAGTACTTCTACCAAGGACGTTCTCCTATAACCAATGAAACCACGAATTCCGTTGTTGGAGACTCATCCGCTCCTGACTTCCAGGTAAATATATACACAGCACAACACTATTATTATAAACTACATAAGTATTACAAAATATTGTGAAGCTCCAGAAGCAGAGGCTGCAGAATAACAGAAAAAAGATTTATGATCATTTTCTCTTCATCCTGCTGAGCTCTCCCTCTCCCATTTGCGCTCATCTATGAATAATATGGAAATTGTCCTTTTCTCTGTGGAGAAAAAGCGAAACTAACTAGTTAAATAGTGAGTGAGAGGAGCAATTTAATATTTATATGGTTATTGCCGCTTGCTCGCTTCTCGCTCATTTCGGTCTCAATTCTCAATATGCCGTGTAGCTAATTCCTCTTTTCCAGACAGAAATTATCTACGCAATCTATCAAGATAAAAAGTAATTGATTAATTTTCCTCTCCTACATCATTTCATTGATAATATCCATCCCTCTTCCTACTTCCTTCCATGACAAAGTATTATAATGCACAATATGCGTTGCAATTTTCTCGGTGTCATCTGATCCATCTGTAATCATTTTTCGTTGGTGGTGCGGTGCGATGGTGAATTGTCCTCCTATTCTAAAAATGGAAGTGTAGTAAAAGGAAACAGATTGACAAGCAGTAATAAGCCAAAAAATGAAGTAGTTTGCTGTCCGTGTCCGTCTGCCTTTTCTGTTTCGCTAAGAGCAAAATGTGCAATGAAGGAGGAAAGAATAAAATGCACCATGTCGCGTTTTACAAGTTATTTCATCCCCTAAACAAGCATGATACATTGTTTCCTTCTTCCTCTCTCTTTCTGTCCATGTCGTAATTGATTATATTCGATATATTCATGAACACAATTTATCCATCTTTATCCATACAGGGTGGAGGAGGAGGTGGTGGTGGTGGTATAGGAAGCTCTTCTGTTGGTGGTGGTGATCAAAGAAATCCAAGTGGATCTCTGTCAGTTGGATCCAGCGGGAGCTCCTCATTGTTCTCCATGAAAACAGGGATGACGACGATGATGACGGGTATTGGCAGCGGTGGTGTTGGTGGAAATGGAGCTGCTCCTTCTGCTCCTGGCATCAGTGCAAGTGGAGGTCTACAAACGTTTTATGGCGTGGCTGACTTTGCTGTTGGGGGCAGATGCAAATGTAATGGTCATGCTTCAAGATGTGTTCACAACAAGTAAGTTGAATAAAGAAACTTACATACCTAATAAGATAAGCACAACCGGGGAAAGAAAGTTTGCCAAAACTTTTTTGTGAATATTTTTATTTCTTTTTAATAATGCAACGATTTTCCAACTTTGATAACTGCCGGTGAATTACATAAGGAATATACCAAATTAATAAGAATCATAAGAAGAATTACATGAATGAATGCATGCAATTCTAGTCCAGTATATTGCATTGGAAAGAAAAAGAATATTATTAATGAAAAACATTTTTACTTTTTGTCCAAAGGCTTTTTTCTGTATCATTTTTGTTTTTGAGGGATTACATACGTGTAAAACTTTGTTTCATATTTTTTTTTTGTTTTTAGGGAGGGGGAACTTGTTTGCGATTGCAGGCATAACACAGCTGGTCGTGATTGCGAGAGATGCAAACCATTCTATTTAGACCGACCTTGGGGTCGTGCTACTTCCAGGGATCCACATGAGTGTCGAGGTAAGAATAGATAATTTTTTTCTACTGAATTCTCTTCGTTTTATTCACCCAACTCATACTTTTCATACATATTATGTACTTTACGTACATGCATTTTTGTGTTACATTCCTATTGTGTTTGTTGAACTCGATTGGATGATTTTTCATCAACTTCATATCAACAGAAGAATGTTTTCTGTGAATGAAAATGAAAATATGTAGAAAATAATAACAATTTTTCAACGAATTCAATTCTCATCTAGCTTCGTTTCTGCTTCCTTGCATTATTGTACCAATGCAATAGATTGCATTGATACATTCTATGAATAAAGCGGAAATGCATTGTTGGTGGGTTATTTTCCATTGTTGTATTTGTATTCACCTTTTCCAAACTTTTGAAAAAAAACGTATGTGTTTGTGATGCTTTTGGGCACATAATCTGAAAGTGGGGAAAATTGTATTTTTTACGTGAAAAACTTTTTTGCTTTCTGTGACTCTGTGACCTGGTCTATTCCACAAAAAACTGGGTTTATTCAACCATTTAAAGTATTTTCCCCATAAAAATTTCTCATCTCATTTCACAAAAGAAATGAAAAAGAAAAATGTTAAGAGTAGAAAAAGCCATTGCTTTTTGTATGCTCAATGCTCAATATGCTCACCACTACCACCATCACCAATAAATATTAAAGACCGGTAGGAGGATGAAAAAAATTGTTACGAGAGAGAGAGAGAGAAGTTTACAAAAAAGTTGTTTTTTGCTGCAATAAAAGAAATATCAGTTTGTTTCTATAATATTTCATATTGCCCACATTTCAAAAACTTTTTAGAAAACAAAATACATTCTTTTTTCCTTCATCCAACTCATTTTTTCTGGAGTGAAAGAAGGAACACACAGATGAGATTTTGATGTAAAAGGTTGGTTAATGCATGCGAATGTACTGCGTCATCCTCATCAAAGTTTAGAGAAAATTGCTTTGTCCTATTCGTTTCATGAAGCATTTTTTGTTCATTTCTTGTCTTAATAATATTCTTATACCATCCATCTACATCATATCATATCCGATAGGGAATTTATCTACCTATTACACTATAGCACTTTGCAGTAACAGCACTGACATTTGTGGGACAAAAGATTATGTCGAAAAGTAAACTGCATTCATTCATCGCAATAAACCGTCATCATATTGTTCTCCTATTTTGTATTAACCTACAATAGCAGCTGTGGTGGTGGTAGAGTAATAATGGGAAAGAGGAAGTGGCAGTGGCAAAGATAGGATAAGGTGTCATTTTACCTGTAAGAAGGAAAGGATTATATGATGAATAAAAATGGAAAGAACTGTTACTCGGATTTTGCCAAGTTCAAGTTGATGCAAAGAGTAAACTATACATGTAACGATTGCATAATATTTTAGTTTTTAAAACGAAATGTTTTAAATGAAAATGTAGTTATTTGATTCAGTCGTTTGCTCATTTCTGACTAACCATAACCCAGCTACACATTATTATACGTCTAAAGCCGCTATGATGTGCTCAGTTTTATAGTAGCTTGCGTATATGTCGACCGACAAAAGCACACAAAGATTCAAACCTACTACATTGCGCGCGTTTATTTGAAAGTTGTTGCATTAAGAGTTTTTTGACGTAACATTAAAACTTTGGACATAAAAGAGGAAATGTCAAAGAATAGAACTTTAGGTCGATGTCGTGTCGTCGATCAGTTGAGTTGCTTAAAACAATGATACCAACGCCTGCATATTATTGTGCTTTGCTTCTCATAATACACTTTCTCGTATTATGGAAAACTTATTTACATAACATAAGTATAGTACGAAGTACAAAAGGATTGTAGTCGACTAGAAAATTCTTTGAGAAGTTCTTGCTTCCAGTTACACGGACGACAAAACTGCCGAAACCAAATCCACAACAACTACTCTTAGTTAAAGAGAAGACTTGGTGAAATATGAATGAGTTCAGTAGTGTGCTGCTGCAAAGTAATCCCACCACAATCTCGACCGGCAATCCTCCTACAATTCAACAATGCACTACACTAGTGCAACTTTGCAAACAACAACAATAGGGTCAGAAAACAATGGTCTGGCCTGGCCTGCACTTAAATGACAAAAAGTAAACTTTTCATGAATTGAATCTTTGAATCTGTATTTGTGATTGTGTAATTATGCATCAAGAAAGAAACTATACCTTCCAAACTTAAGTATATAATTTTATTTTCCGAATAACTTCATTTTACAATTTACAATCTTCATTTCATTCAAACTCAGGAAAATGTGGTGTTTACCCCATCTCATTGTCCCTTCTTTGTCCAATAAATGTTTTCGAGAAATATTTCTTTGGATAATATGTCCAATTCATGTGGAGTTTGATGAAAAGAACCCACTGAAATATTTTCTGATTGTGTTTCTTTGATGACAGTTCCTTCTTCAAATTGTTGTTTGCGGGTGTCTTTAAGAAAAATGGAATGCACGCATCATCGTAAAACTATCAATCGTATTGTTTCCTCTTGGGCTTCTATTCACAAATCTGAAAAATCCTTTCATAACATTTCGACAATAAATGGTTGTAAAAATGCATTTTACTCGCAATGCTTCTTACTGTTTAATAAACCAAACAATAAACTTTACGCACATGAAGCATAATTTTCTAGGAGGACTTTGCTTGCAGGCAGAAGAGCCTTTATATTCCTCTTGTTTTTCACGACTCGTCTGGCCTTGCTTCATTCATTCATTGTTCCATTTTTACATCCACCCATTTGTTATCCTTTACCAGACAAGACAAAAACAAAAGGAGTAATGCATTCAACAGCTCTTTTTCATTTCTTCTGCCTGGTACTTAACAGATTAAGATTTGATGGTAAAAGTGTGTTGAAAAATGAGAAGAAGATCAAAGGCAAGCAATTGCATTTGCAATGCAATGGCATCTCATGCTCATCTCTAGGCATTCGGCATCCTCATCAAATTATCATCGTAATCATCATCATCATCGGGTGCATCGCAAACAGTTTCTTTGCTTTTTGCTGAGGGTGACGATAAGACGGAGGATTAACAAATGAGACGAAACGGTGAGGAGCAAGCAGCAAAACATTTTAGCATCAATCTCTCTCCCCGTTTCTCCGTCTAGTGTGTAAAAGCAATGCGTAATGATGAGCTTTGCACGTTTGTTTGTGAGTGAGTTAAGCAAAAGCAATTTATCTGTCTGTGAGCGGAGTGGAATGGATCTCTGTTTAAAAATAGTTTACAAAACAGAGATTTTCAAATGTGAATTTTAATCGCCTGCTTGATCCTTCTTGATCCTGAGAATCGTGATGGGAGATATTTCCTTCACTCTTTACTTACTTAGTAGTAGTAGACAGATTTGCTAAAACTCACATCATCAGTATCAGTGTAGTGTGCAGCTCACTATGATGCATTGTAATCATCATCGTGACTGGAAAAATTATTGAAATTGAAGGATAATTTCTGGAATGCATTATATCATCATCATTTACCTCCTCATTCATTATTATTATTATTAGCTTGCAGCAAAGAGAGGAAAATCTGCATAACACATTCATCCGTCCATACAAAATCCCGGCAGGGTAGTAGAAGGGAAGAAATTACTATGTAAATAATGGAGAAAGGAAATGAATGAGTTTGGCTCACTTACATACAAATACCAATTACTCTTGCAAGATCTTGATATTTTTTCATTTTCTTCGTATCGTATCAGCTCAACCCTTCTACATGCATCCCATCAGGAAATGCAATCGATCCGCTATAGTTATAGAATAGCTAGGCACTCGCCTCCTTTTTCTGCTTATTCACTCCCTTTCGATTCTTTTTCCGATCTTAATTTTCTTTAGGCATAGCATGATCATCGTACCGCATTATAATGAATTTGCATTTACTCTGCTGTTGTTTGTTGAATTGACTTCAACACTTTTTGGCAGTCAGTCCAACTNTACCGCATTATAATGAATTTGCATTTACTCTGCTGTTGTTTGTTGAATTGACTTCAACACTTTTTGGCAGTCAGTCCAACTTAATTTCATCTCGTTATGCATGTTGTCAGTAAAATGTCTGGTGAGTGCAATTTGAGTCATAAATATTATGCAAAATGCTTTTTACATGATGTATTTTCACAACATGACGGTGACGACGATGATGATGACATGATATGGGTACATGAATGAGGAAACTACAAGGACGATTCCTCCAGGAGAATTCTGTTTTATTTAGCAAAAGAATCTATTGCATTGCATTCCATTATCCATTAGATTTATAAAGTGGATAAGGGAAAAATGCTAAGAAAACCCTTTCAACATTTATATACGGTACTATTTTGTGTTGTTGTTGCTTTTTGGTGGTGTTGTGTGTGTGTGGTGGTAGAGGAAGTGTTTTGACGTATGCAGTACGCACTTCCTAACCCTTTCTTCGGCATCCTGCTTTCAACAGGTAATCACCCAGCAAAACACCCAAAAGACCAGACCACTCTGCCAAGAAGAAATAAAAAGAAATCTTATCAAAGCAAGTCTGGCATCAGCCAAAGCAAAGGCAAAGCAAGATAAAACAGAACTTTTTTCCTTTCCTATAAAGAAAACTTTTTTTTCTTTAACGAGAATGAGAAAAAAGCGGATTTATAAAGTAGGTAAGCAGTATTCCTTTCTCATCCACGTGGATTATGTGTACTTACTTAAGTACTAACGCAAGATCGCATTGAAAATTATATGAGAATGCAATGCACTGGCTTTGTTTTACTTCTGTGATACTCAACCGCACACTTGCACACACAAATTATCTATTTCCTAAAAACAAAAACAATTTTTGTGATCTGCTGCTGCTGTCCCGTAACAGATCTACACAACACTGTGTGTTGCCTTGCGTTATTCTACTAAAGGCTTATCAATATCACCACCGCCTTTTCCCTCCTCCCAATAATCCCACTGCAACGCAACGCAATCTTAAGAAGAATTGTGTTTACATTTATAAATTTAATTCCAGCTTAGCATAAATTTCCTTTGCCTCCTTTCTTTTTCTGTCTGATTGGGAGACAGGAAAGAAAAATAATGTAGATTTTTTATTAGTTTGCGTGATGCGATAGCAAAAAAGGATGAAAATCGTATTGAATTTTAGGAGTATCGTCGTAGTGTGTAGGTGAAGGACCACCATCATTCTATGCTATACCATCATGAAAATACAAAATTCAAAGCAAGCAAGCTAACAAAAGTATGCAGAGGGAGTGAGAGTCTCTTTCGCATTTCTTTGCATTTTTAGTTAAATAAATCCTGATGTTTCTGCTCTATATTTTCTTCTTATTTGCACACAAGCGTGCAATACTAATTCAATAAAAAGAATGAGTTCATAGTACGAAATGGAGGTATTTTTGTTTTATCTTTTTCCCCACAACGGTGCGCTTCCTTTCTTTCCGTGGGTCTTCAGTCTTCTTCCTCTTTTCATCTTTGAAGACTGCCACTATCACTGCCTTTGCTACTCCAATCATTGAAAAGGCTTCGCAGACTTAAGAAGAAGAAGAAAGATAGAGAATGAACGGCGGTAGTTATTTAAGTCAAGTCATTTCTCCAAAACACAAAATCTTATTGACTTTCTTTATCCCTCCTCTGTTTTTTCCCGTATCGTATCCTACTTTTCTTTCTTCAATAACAATTTCTCTTTCTTCCTATCTATTTATCTTCTTTGTAAATACCTACTTATAGTTAGTCAACCTCGCTCGCTCTGGCTCTGCTCTGCTTTGCTTTGACTGACTTTCCATAATATCAAGCCAGGAACCACTACAACCACCACCGCGCCACCCGCACGTTTCCACTTTTAGGACATTCGTCTATTATTACTTCGCAGTAAGAGAAAAAGAAGTGAAATGCAATGAAACACAAATGTTCCAGAGAAATAGTACTACAACGCGCGTTTCTTTATAAAATAGTATGTGCTCTGTTCCTTTTTCCTGGTCGTACGCCGAGGGAGCTAAAACGGAAGAAGAGGTGAAGTGATGAATAACAACGAAGCTCATGAGAGAGCTGACTGAACTTACTTTTGGATGGATATTATATTGGAGGAGAGTGTTCAACTGACTTTGTTGGATGGTGGTGGGTGCGTTGCTTGCATTCTTCTTCTTCGTCTTCTTACAAAAGAAAAAACGGAAGCATGAAGAACGTTTTTTTGTTCCTTTTCGCAGATCTCCAAGTGGCATCTCACAACGTGTTGACATGCACTCATGTCATGCCACAACAACACTAGAGCAGGAGAGATATATTATGAACTGGAGCTTGCATCATCATCATCATCAAATACGCATACACAACTAACTGAATTTTTTGTTCATATTATGGCGAAGAAAACGGAGCTGCGATGCTATGTGGATGTGATGCGATCAGATTTCTGCAGTCTTTCAACACCCCAACACTACCACCATGCATATATATTTTTTCGAAAACAATTTCGCCACCATTTTCATCATTATATCCTCATCCACCATCACCATTATATGTATATAAAGAGAATGCGAAAGACATGACCAATGAAAGAAGAAAATACCAGACAAAAGAAGAATAAAACATTTGTGCGAGTGAACTATGCCTATTCATCTAGTTCAGTTCTGTAAATGCCGAATGCAAAATGGAAGGAAGGAGAGAAGAAGAAAGTTGCGACAAATTATCCAGTAACTGATTCTCTGGAATGAGGTTGAGCATGCATTGAATACAAATTTGCCAACCTCTACCTCTTCTTTATAAACATTATAAAGTTTAGTGGACGTTGTTCCTGTCCTGTTACTAACTTTCCAGCTTTCGAAACTGTTGAGTTGGTCGCGCGCGTAACCCTATATACCTAAGTAATGCAATGCACATGAAGTAATGCAATGAGGCATATACTGTAAAGAAGTTTACAATAGAAGAAATGTGAGCGGACAAACTTTTTCTGACGAAGAAATTGAAAATTGTCCTTTCCAATCTAAACAGGCGCTCGCTTTGTGGCAATACATTCTTTAGTCAGTTTTGGTTTTCCTATAAGTGATACGAATTTTATCCCCGTGGTCTTCTCTGCTTCGATTTTTGTTACGTTTTACACATTGCTGGATTCATAAATGTAAAGGAAAGGGACAACGACATAAGGAAAGACATGATCATCATCATTATTATTATGGTGATGGAAGAAATGGCGAACAAAACTGAATTTTTTCTTCGTGGATGTGGATGATTGCGTATACTTAGGTACATGTTACATAGTTTCCTCTTTCAATTTTCTCTCATTTTTTATGGAGTTTGAGCAAGATTCAATTTTTCAATTGGCCTTTCATCCAACAATTCCACGAACAGATTTTTCCCTGTTTAAAGGTAGAAGATAGATACAAAATAGACTGATGTAGAAGTATATTACATAGGAAAGTTAGAAATGCGGCTTTTAGTATATGACTGTGATGATGATGACGATGATGATAGGTTTTTACTTATGCAAGAATGTATAGTCTCCCAGCAGAGTGTATATACCTACCTATACCTACATTGTAAAGGTTTGTGTAGTGGAGTCAAGCTGAAGTTGACAGAAAGTAAATTGACTGCAAAATTTTTTCTTCTTCCCATTTCTCCTACTATTTGAGAGAATGTTTCTGTTGCTTTGCTTTCTATTGGAAAAAGGTTTGTTCGTTTGGGAGAAGAGTCAAAAAGTCGGTGATTGACAAATCATTGAAAAATGACCTGAAAATGGAAGACCAATGACATATCATTAATTTCGCGAATGGGAGTTTTGAGTTTGAGGAATTGAGAGGGAGAATGAGAGAGAGAGAGAAATGTGAAACTGTTATTATGAGTGAATGCGTGCTTTTCTGTATTATAATAGTGGTGTGTTGAAAATGTTGACTTGACTAAATGTTTAAAGTTGAGTTTGAGGTGGTTCTTCAACAGTATGAGGCCCTCTCGGGAAGTTAGTCCTGCTGTGAATTGAAGCTTAAATTGATACATGTTTATAGGGAATTATATGCATAATTTCTTTATGTTTATTTCTAAAAATTCTCTTTTCCTACTTTTCTTTCGCACTACTTCAGAAGTAAGGAGTCAGTAATGTTACTTGAAATATGTGGCAATAGCAATAATAATAAAATTTTGCTTTTCGGTTTCGGTATGATGACAGAACCACTCACAGTCAATCACGTATACCGTGAAAAATTTAATAATATGTCTCTGTTATTACAAAACGTTTTAAAAAGCCCCACTACCGAACTGAATTCATCAAATGGAAAGAAAATATTGCTGTTTGACGTGAAAAATTTAAGGTTCAAAAGAACAAACAGGAAGATTTCTCAAAATCAGGTAAGCATCACATCACATCACATTCCTCGTCGATGATGTTGATAGCACCACAGCTCCCGTTTTTTTGTAGATTTCGTCGAAGTTTTCAAGCCATACAAGAGTAAATTATTTTTTACAAAAAAACTTGAAACTTCATTAGCAAATATGTATAGAGAAAAACTGTAATAAATGGCAACAGCCCTGTTTTTACGAGGCTAGCAATCAGTAAAAAATAATTTGATTACAAGAAAAAAATGCTTCATACACAGCAGTTATTCTTTAACCGTGTGCGTACTTGTAAAAGCGTTTTAAAAACATTTCCTTTCCATTTCGGTAACGAGAAAAGGTCAAGTGTTGTCATTAAGATAAGATAAGGTACCACCACCGACACAACATAGCATGGTTGGTGAAGACTAAAGACTGAGGTGAAAAATTAAGTGAGAAAAGTAAATGAAAAGAGTTCACCCTGTAGCATTCATCTAAAATATTTTACGGTTTTTGGAAAAGATTCCTTTTATTATTACATCAAAGACCAAAATGCCACGCACCACACCAGCCACCAACTAACATAACACCAACAAACAACACACCCCACAAAAAAGACAAACAAGGTTGTTATACATTTCCATCCATCCACCACAGGCAAACATTCCAAGTAAAAACAAATAAACAGAAACAGCAAAAAAACTTTTTGCTGGATTTTACCCTGGAATTTTACGGAAGGAAAGAGGAACGACGAAACACTTTTTTTACTTTAAAAAAGTTCTATAACGTTGTAGATTCTGCAGAATGAAAATACTGGCTTCTCGTTCTCACTATACTTCCTCTTCCTACTCCACTTTATTAAGACCGGACGGAACTTGAAGTGATGCAAAAACAGAAAATGAACTTCCAACTCTTTACATACACACACACACAATTATGTTCCTTATCATCATTATCATCACACACGAAAATAAATCGAAAGCGGGGGAGTAAACAACCCCATTTCATCATTTTACATCTGTTGAGTTGGAAGTGCAACAAAAAACTTTTTTTCCTCCAGCAGATCGGTCGGTCTTTATAAAGAGAAGCGAATAAAGTATCTTTTGCCCTAAGAACAAAACTATGCGATACGATGTGAGTACATCGACCCTTCCTGTTTTCATTTTTTCCTTAACTCATCTTCTTCTTCTTCTGTTATTTCTCCTGTTTTTTTGTTTGTTTGCTTCTTCTTTTCACTTGACTCACTACTATACAACTATCATCATTATTACAGCAAGAATAATATTGAACTGGGCAATGGCAATGCAACGCACGTTTTATATTAAAATAGACAATACACAGGGTCTTCTACATTTCCAGAGATAGCTTATGTCACCAAACAATGTCAATGACGTAATTCCAGGAAAATATATACTGGATTGGAAATTTTTTGGATTTGTTTTGATTTTTTTCTCCCTTTCATTTCAGTTTTCTGGAAAGATATCTTTCTCCTTCCTTTCCCTTTTCTGGCCTATGCCCTATGATAATGCTCCGTTTCCCCCATCATCATCGTAGTGTGTTTACTGTGTAGTGTACTAGTATTGCTTTGCTTCCCATAACTCTCCTCTCCTCACTCCGTTTGTCACAAACTTTTCCTTTGAAAGGGCACTGGAGCGGAATGTTTTTTCCAGGGGCATGCATGCATGATGCAATGATGATGGGTGCAGAAGAAGGAAAAGTATCCAATTCAAATGGATGGATTCGACAACAGAATCTGGGGAAAGAGAAATGAGTAGTAGTAGTGGGCTGGAAAGTGGAAGTGGGATGAAAATCTCTTTTGAAAATATGGTAGAGGATCATCATCATCGTTATTCATGTCATATCATTATTATTGCACTTTATAATAAATAGTGCAATGCAAAGGAATAGGTAATATATCTCTCCAGAGCTGAGCTGGAGTTATGAAAATGATATGATATGATATTATTTGACAGTATTATATTTTGAGCTCTGTCAAAATTTTCGGTTTATTTGTCTGAAATTTTACTTTGCTTTGATAGTTGAGTTGAGAAGACTGCTCTTGCTCTCTGTTGCATTTGTTTGCATAATACTTACCAAGTTGATTCTATGTTTGTTGTTGGCGTTGTTATTGTAGGGAAAGAACCGAATTCAGCAGAGTTCTCATTCCTGGCAATCCTTAATGAATTAGGAAGGCTTTTCTTGTCAAACGTTTATGATTGAGTTTGTTTTTGGAGCTCCCCTTTCTGGATTTTGCTCTGGTATTTTGGTTTGATTTTAATCTGGAGGAGGAGAAAAGAAGGGAAGAAGGAGAAAACGAGAACGAAGTTTATTTACTCGTGCAGTGTGTCAACGTCACTGAAATGTTCCGATATTCTTATATTGCGGACAAACATGCGTGATACATACTAAAATAAGTTAATTTTGTAAATTAGCTTGTTTCCCCGAATAATTTATCAATTTATCATCTTTTAAGGGTAAAGAGGAAACATTTTGGAGGAGAATTTGGAGAGTGTTTTGTAAATAGAAGTCTACTTATTTGTAATATTGAAGCAAATGGGAGTGCGAGAATGAGTGAGAAAACTGTTGACATGTTGGCGGAATAAGAGCAAAATTTTTCAGCTTTGTATCAATCTTAGGTTATGCATATGACAAACGTTAGGTTACTTACCTGTTATATAGCAGATATATTTTGGTTAAACAACTCTTTCTTTTTTAATATTCCCTATGAAAATATATTATGCATGTCAAATGTTGACATTTTCGGTAGAAAAAATTAAGCAAAAGAATATTTTCCACTGGAGAGATTTCTTTTCAAGACCTTGATAGACACAAAACGTTGTAAAGTTGCTTTGCGACTTTTAGAGGACTCGCTCGCTCGCTCGCTCGTGAGTTGAGAAGGTTGTAATAAAAAATACGCTACAGTATAATATTTTATGTTGAGAAAAAGGTAGGTAGACAAACTCATGGCGGAATATGTAGCATCGCCATAATAATAATGGAGTCACCTGTACAAAAAAATATTATAATCTTTTTCTGGATGAATTACACTTTGAGTTTTACTACTTATTCTGAAGCCGAGCATTAAAAGAGGGGTGCAAAAGCAAAGCTAAAGTAGACGCAAAACACACGACGACGACGACGACTACCAAAGGAGGAAAAATACTACACAACATTAAAGGCTTTTGATGACATATGTACACGTAACAAGTAAATAGCTACTGCTTCTTCTTCTGCTCTGGAGGAGCAGTAATAAAACCGAGAACTAATCTGAGAGGAGGACAGACGTAAAGGTTGGAGAAGGAGAAGGGGGAGTAAAATGTAACATTTTAATGTGTATGTTCCATCAACCGTATAAATGCACATTGCCCATATATTATTATTACTGTTGCACCGCATCGCATATCGCATTCCATTTTGGAGTTAACTGCATTTACTTTGCGTCTTCCTTCCTCTTTTTCTGGGTGACAGAGATGGAAATTGCCGCTGTTTGTGGGGTGGTCTTTCACTCCCTCGTCTTCTTCTTATGGAAAGAATAACCGAAAGTATTCCAGAAAGAGAATATTTCTTGGAAACAGAAAAAAAGAAAGTTGTTTGTAAGTAAGAAAAGCTGGAGCTAGAGCTAGGCTAGATTAGGCTATGGCTTCAGAAGATTTCATTTCTAAAGATTTCCTGAAAAGAAAAACTTTTTTTGTAGTAGAGCTCAACAGAGCCAGGCAGTACTCACCGCATCATTCCCTCTTTCTTACAGTTTTTTCACGCATCAACAGGCAAAGTGCATACTTGAAGGGAAAAAAATTCCCTGAACGCTGCACAATACAACTCATTCTTCTTATTCAGTGGAGTTCATTCATACCGAATAAATTTAAAGATGGGTTTTGGTTTGGTTTGATCCAATTCATTCAGAAAAAATGAAGAAGGCCAAAAAGCAACTTATCCATTACAAGTTCGTACAAAATAGTTTGAAAAAAACTTTTTAAAAAGATGCATTTGTACACGAATACGATACAATTATCCTTTCAACTACATTTTCCAATCAAGACTAAACAAAAACCCTTCCAATTTACTCCAAGCTTCACTTCTTTTTCAATGTTATTTGGCTTTCAGATCCAAGTACAGTACGAGTATGAATGATTTTCTACTTGAACTTTTGCCATAATATAAAACAAAGTGCAGTAACAATGCAGCAGAAGCAGCAGCAATGCATCCGAATTTGTTTCATTCTTTTTTCTTCCTTTCTTCTATAAATCCATGAATGAAGTTGGGATAAAAAAG